>PNEQ01024578.1:0-14147 GCA_003012365.1 Medauroidea extradentata | reverse complement strand
AGCTAAATAAATATTAACGTAAATACCAGTCAGCCGACTCTCCCTAGCCTTGTCTCCGGTAAAGGGGAGAGGACAGGAGAGACCCGGTAGGACGGTACACTTGTGTTTATAGGGCCACACATAGGTAGTACCATAAGTGAAGCCGAATTTTCTTCCCAAGAAACATGGTTGGCCCCGGGGCCACCATGGACGTGACATCACCCCCTGACAACACCGAGGATCTAGAAAATTCAAACGCAAAGCGTAAAAGACACCACGAGGACGGTCCCCCTCCAGCTGGCAGCCCCAGTGGCAGTCAAGGCCAAAAGCAAAGTTCTGTGGGTGGGGACCTGGAACATGGTTCGCTTGTGAGACTTTTTCTAAATTAATCGTTTGAGAAGTATTTATAAACCGGTGAAGTAATATAAATGTGTGTTAGGTGTGCTTAAAGGTATTTTATATTAAGTCAGGTTTAGGTGGGTTTCGGTCTGGTCGCGACTAGATTGTGGAGCTTCAACAAGTGTGTATAGATCACGTTTGAGCTCAGTCAGTTTAGGTTGATCCAGGCTAGGTCGGGGGTGAGGTCGGATCATACTAGGTCTTGTGTTTTGACAGTAAATGTTATGCAGCATGATACAGGGTTAGATTGGGAAATGTGGTCCAAGTCCTATACTACGTGCATGTGGTAGGGTTATAGAGTAGAGGTGGATTGAACGGAGTAGTGGTGGAATGATAGACCAGAGCGGAAAGGATATAACAATGGTGGAATGATGGAGCACACAGGTAATGGTAATGTAGAGGCGAAATACAGAGTAAAGACAAAATGATTAAATATATGATATATAATAGTGTAGATGCGAAATGACCTAGTAGAGGTGTGATGATAGAGGAGGAAAACTATCGGAATGACAGAGCAAGAGAAAGATACAGGTCATGGCCGATTCCTCATGGAAGGATAGGACTGCATAGCCGAGAATACGAATGATAGAGCAGGAAGACTAATGGAATGCCAGAGCATAAAAAATCCAAGATGCCTGCTACGAATCCCAAAGTCCTCAGCCTGCAGCCTCTTGTGCCAGCACTATCTTTTTCCTGCTACTCTCATACCACTGGGTATGATATATTAGCAAATAAAACTCTGCAACTTATACCACCGGGTATGATATACTAGCACATAAACTCTCTTGTACTTGTACCACTGGGTATAATATACTTGAAAACAAAAACTCTTGTACTCATACCACTGGGTATGACATACTTGCAAATTAAAACTCTTTTACTCAAACCACTAGGTTTGATATACTTGCAAATAAAAACTCTTGTACTCGTACCACTGGGTATGATATACTAGCAAATTTTCTCTTGTACTCGTACCACTGGGTATGACATACTTGCAAATTAAAACTCTTTTACTCAAACCACTAGGTTTGATATACTTGCAAATAAAAACTCTTGTACTCGTACCACTGGGTATGATATACTAGCAAATTTTCTCTTGTACTCGTACCACTGGGTATGATATACTAGCAAATACAAACTCTTGTTCTCATACCACTGGGTATGATATACTAGCAAATAAAAACTCTTGTACTCGTACCACTGGCTATGATATACTAGCACATATTAACTTTTGTACTCGTACCACTACAGTACTTGCAAATAAAATCCCTTGTACTCATACAACTGTGTACTGTGTGCGACTGGTGGGAAGAGCCCTGCCAGGAATGCAGCCGGGTATGGGTGCAATGACGTCACGAGGGTCAGGGAGGCAAGAGAGCGTGCTCTACTATGCAAAGCGAAAACATTTACTGGACCTGACAATTACGATTTTGTTTCGTAGCAACTAAAAATAGAGAATTGTGGAAACTGGAACTTTTGGACTGTTGCAATTTTACATAAAATCCATGTATCGTATTTTTGATATCACAATCATCGAAATCATACACAATCGTGGTAGTGTATTTCCGCCAAGCACCGCTTTTTTTTTACCAGGAATAGATAATGAACTATTAGTATCTGCTGCATTTCGTACTTTATTTACCTTGCTTATTCGTTTTGCCGTTGCTTGGCTTGCATCTACGAAACAGCGGTACGATGTGTTGCTTGACTCAAAGGACATGCTTAGCTACCTCCTTTGTAGTTTGTCACACTTCATAATAACAATACTTATGATTTCGCGACCTACACTGTGTATTAATTTTCTCATTTTAGTTTCTATAGAAAACGTTCATGATATAAATATGGCTGTTAACAGTTGCTAATTGATCAAAGCTACCCACAAAGACACTACTAACTGTACTTACAATTGTAACACAATTTAGATGCTCTAACCTAAACAAAAATTTACATTCGAGTGTGGTATGAACGCACCGCTGTTTCGAATCAATCTCGACGTGTAAAGAAGAGGACCTATGTTTGCGCGCATGACTTCACAATGCTGAGACTACAAGGAAACATAAGCAGCTCCCCCCTTGTTTTCAAGGAACCCGACCCAACCACCCCTTCCGTCCCTTACCCGTGTCTAGGGCTCTTTCCATCAATCATGGATAGTATGATATGCGTGCAAAAAAATTGTATTATTATTTAAGGTGTGAAATTACATATAAACATGGTTATACCATTACAGATAGGCATTTCTGATTCTGGCAAGTTGCTAATTCTACAAACAAGAACATGAGCAACAATAAGGAGAATATTTATAACATTTATTGGCAGTTTTTTCCTAATCACTCTAATAGGAACATTTAACTTCGAAATCTACCAAACTCACCAAGAGCCACAAAATAGAATTTAATTTTATTTACATTATTCTGTAGGAAAACTTTTGTTTAAATATTGCCAGGAAAGACTTCAAAATAATTAAGGTTATTATTAAAATTTCAGCCAGCCTGTAGTTTCACACATAGAAACCCATTTCTTTGCAACATTGATTTTGTACAGATTGAAATAACATTTTATTAGGCAACCTATTAGTGTACAGACACATTGATTTCAGGGCTGAACTGTGGGCGAAACATTTCTGAATAGTCATTGTCTTTAGATTTAAAATTTAAAACCTACAGTGATGGTCAATTATGTTAGCCAAAATATTAGTCCAAATTACATATTTTGCTTAGCTGTATCTACTAGTTCTGATGATCTTAACGTCGTCGTTGTTATCTGCAGGTTGAAATGCGGTCCTCCCACACAGCTGCTAGTCTCATCTCTTACAAAGGCTGAAGCAATATGGCTTCATTTTCTTATTTTTGTCAAAAAAATTTTCTTCAGAATAAGAATTTCATTATTATAAAATTTCGGCAAACGACAACATGGAATTTGAATTTACATAGCCGCCCACGGCGTGATTGTTGTCATAGCTACAGGGATAGTCATAGACTACTATCCTCGGAATATATAATCTAAATTGGCTCGGCAAGAAAACAGAAGTAATTATATTGGATTCATATATAACTTAGCATAAACAAACAAATATTGTAATAATTTAGCAAAACAAAAATCCATAATCATTTCTGGCAAATAAAATTACTAATTAAACTTGGACAAATAATAACAAATAATTCAACTTTAATTTCTTCAATAAACTTCTTGGTCATATTTTCCATCATTGTGAACCATAAAACAAAAATGTTACCATCACCAAACTTGTTTACAATTTAACCATACCGAGAGAACATTTTACTATATGTATATATATATACACACATTAATACATTTTTTTAATATTGTGATACTAACCATAATTGAATAATTGTTCTACCTATTTGCCACTTAGTTGAAGTTTGGGACTGTAACCTAGATCTTGGGTATTTAGTGCCTCTTTACCTTCTAAACGAGGTTTGCCTAAGTGTGGTTTGTTTTTCATTCAGCTTGATAATAGTTTCAAGTGTTCAACAGTATTGTATTAAGTTTTCTAGTGCTTTATGATCGTACCTACTCAAGCTTGACTGTGTGATAAGTGTTGAACCTCTTCTTAACTCTCCAGTCGAATTGATTATGTCTAAACTATTATTGTAAGTTATACGCACAGCAGTAACCTTATATGTGATTTGATGCACTCTGTGTTCTCATCTGTTTCTTGTCTACTAACAATTGTATATTTACTGTTCCTCTTTGATTCTATACATTCTGTGTTTTATGTCCATTTTCAATTCGTTCGTCATCAAAAACTAGATCGTCTGTTACTAAAGATCCCCAGACGAGCTATGTTCAAGGGGTGTAATTGTTGTTTTTTATAATTATTCTACTGCAAGTTTAAAATGAAATAAACAAAATAAATAAAGGTTAAAAGTAATCAAATTCGAGGACATGCACAGAGCAATACATAATAAAATAAAATATAAAAAAAACATTCAATAAAGGTAAATAGATCATATTTATGTTAATGACTTATTAATTTAGCAATGTGGTAGTGAACAAACTTAACACATACACTTGGGGCATTAAATAAATGAAACAAAAATTAATACATACTCGTTACTCTGGCATTAAGAAAAGTATTTTAAACAATTCTAGTAATACGGATTCCTATTACAGAATTGCCCCTCTTGTTCAGAGTGATTTAAGATTCAAAACATTGACATAAGTCATAGGTTGTTTTTAAACAAACCTGAACTTCCGCCACCAATACTGGTTAAATTTGTAAACAGGACAAAAAACAAGAAATCCTGCTCTCAAAAAAAGGAAGAAAAGAACCTCTGTACTCTGTCGACATTGGCATAAACGCACCCTCGCGGCCGGTGTATTTGAACGAGCATCTAACAACAAACAAGGCTCTGTTCAAGCAAACTAGAGACCTTAGATCCATCGGTTTTAAGTACGTATGTACCAAAGACGGCAAGCTGTTTGCGCGCGAAAACGAGTCGACCAAAATCATCAGGATGCAGTCGAGTGATGACATCACATCGCTTCAAAGGAAGAAAGAATCTCGATGAAAGACGACTGTCAACAAGAGAAAATTTTCTGTAGGCAAACATGTGAGATTACTGAACTAAGGTATGACACATTAAATGAATATTGTTTGAGCCTACACAATCAGACACCCTTGAACAACAATGCTATCACAATTTTGTATATGAATGCGAGATCTATTAAATATAAGCTGGACAAAATTGACATAACTTTACATTGCTTAGGATCTGTTGATGAGATATGTATTTCGGAAACATGGGTTCAGGACATTGAATGTGGATTTTATAATATTAAGAATTTTAACAGTATTTTTGTGGATAGAGACAAAATCGGTGGTGGTTGTGCTATTTTCATCAATCAGGCAATATATTTTAACTTGCTTAAAAAAACAAATGATTGTCACAGCTCAGTAACAATTGAATTGGACACATGTACACAATCTAAATTATATGTAACAGCCTTATACAACCCATCCCGAACTCATAGTAACTTTTTTCTAAAATCACTCGACGAACACCTAAATGTAATTAATGGTAAGGAAAGTATAATAATCGGGAATTTTAATATAGACACACTAAAAAAAACATGATCTAGCTTTACGGTACCAACACCTATACACCACATATGATTACACATTATGCAATAGCACATACCCAACTAGGACAGTAGGGAACAACTCAACCTTAATTAATCATGTTCTGACAAACAGTAAGAAAGACAACATAACAATAGTAAATATAGCAGATAGTATCAGTGACCACAGTATGCTCGTAGCCCAAATACATCAAAATATTACTACTAGAAAACCGCCAGACACACATAACGAGAGAGGGGAAACCACATATAATTCCAATCAAACAAAGACAAATATTGACTATGAAGAACTTAAATCAGAGTTAAGATTATTAAACCTAGCCAGGCCTATAGTAAACAGTGCCAATGAAGCGTATAATATTTTTGAAGATGGACTATGCAAGGCCCTACGGAACAGTAAAACAAACACTAAAAAATCACACAATAAAGACAACTGTAATCAAAGGTCACTAAAAAAACCATGGTTAACAAATTATTTAGTGGAACTTATACACAGACGGAACATATTACACAACAAAATAAAGATTCAGACAAACAACAACCATCTACTCAGAAAATAACATACAATATGTAGGAACAATATTACAGCAAGAAAGCGCAACCTCAAAAAATTATACTACGATAAACAATTCCAAACGGCAAGCCAAGACACAAATAAACAATGGAAAATCATGAATGAAATAATAAGTGGAACCTTTGCTAGTAAAGCTATAATATGCAACACACTAAGCTATGACCAAAAAACAGTTAAAGAGCCTGATACTATCTGCAACATCTTTAACTATTTTTTCTAAATATAACCGAAAACATTGCACAACAGATTAGCACACCTAACCACAATCCAGACGCTTCAAGCCCACTTTCTCTTTTCCTAAAACCCACAAGTACCAAAGAAATATACAAGCACATTAAAGGTCTAAAAAATAAAGTAAACATAACAAAAGATGGAATCACAAGTGTAATACTAAAAAAGTGTGCTGACATAGTAAGTAGTTATATTGCAGACATGACAAACGTGTCTTTTCAGAATGGAATCTTCCCAGACCAACTAAAAATAGCTAGAGTAATTCCTATATTTAAGACCGGAGACAAAACAAATCCCAAAAACTACAGACCCATATCAATCCTTCCCTGTGTATCAAAACTCTTGGAAAAAACAATAAAGGACAGACTTTTGGAATTTCTTGAAAAAAATCAGTTTTTCTCATACTCACAATACGGCTTTAGAAGTGACAGGAGAACGGAGATAGCAGCAATATATTTCATACATAAAGTCCAGCAGGCATTTAATAACAATAAAATAGCTACCTGTACATTCATAGATTTGCAAAAGACCTTCGATATGGTAAACCATCAAATACTGTTGAGGAAGTTAGAAAATGCCGGGGTGCGAGGGAAAGCTTTGTCCTGGTTTAGCAGCTACCTGAGTGGTAGGAAACAATATGTCAGCATAGGAAGTAGTAATAGCCCTGAAGAGGAAACAAAAAGTGGTGTCCCACAAGGTTCCATCCTTGGCCCTATATTATTTCTAATATACATCAATGACCTCTCAACATGCAATTTCAAAGGTAAATTCATCATGTTTGCAGATGACACCAATCTACTATACACAGGCACAGACATAGACAATATAATAACTGATATGCAAAATGACATTACATTACTTACCCAAAGGCTAATACAAAACAAAATGGTACTAAATGAAACAAAAATAAAATACCTGATTATGTCCAAACCTAATAAAATTGTAAACCCAACAAAAATCCTTACAGTCAACAATGTTGAAATCAAACGAGCATAAAGCATAACATTTTTAGGATTAACCATAGATGGGAATCTCAATTGGGGAGAACATGTGCGAAAGGTGGCAAATAAAGTAGCCCCTATAATTGGAGTCATGAGAAGGCTAAAACACGCTATACCTGCAAACAGCAAAAGGCAGCTTTACTTTTCTCTGATACACAGCCATTTCACCTACCTGAACGTAATATGGATGCAATGTAATGTTGAAAAACTTAAAACACCTACTACGGCTACAAAACAGAGCTATAAAAACACTATATAACATCCCCTATTACACACCCACCAGGGAAGTATACATACAAACACAGATACCACCAATTACCATGTCCTCAGATCTAAATGAGTGATGCTAGTAAAAAAAAACACGCAAAAAAAAAGAGTGACATTGCTATTACTACACGATCAATGATTCATTACCACAGTACAAGAACTGGAAAACATTTAAACCTATCAAACGCTAAAACAAAAACCTTTGGATTAAGATATTTTACCTACAAGGCCTTCCAGAGCCACAACAAACTTCCACAATGCATAAAATCAACAAAAAGCATAACTGCCTTTAAAATCAAAATGAAGAGACATCTCTGGAATCTGTACGTAAATGACAGTGTATGATCTTAAGATAAATAAAGGAACAACCTTGCAAGAATATAATTATAAGTAACAAATACAATGTTTTAAATGTAATGTATAAATGTACTGTAATGTGTCATTATGACCTTGGTATGATCTTATCCATAAGACAACATGCTACTAAAAAGGAACTTAAGTTATATGCATATATGTTTAAATTGTTTGAATGTGTACGTGTGTAGTTTTTTTGTATGTTCAAATGCAAGTATTGCTTGTATCCATTTCCACCCCACCCACCTACCCCTCATCAGAGCACTCCATCCCTATATGCTAAAGTTTGTGTTTCTGACATGTAAATTGAGATTATATTGTTACACCGCAATCCTCACCCGCCATCCAAACCCCAGCCATAACAAAAGAAACTAGTCCTGTTTCTGTATGCGAGCTTTGAGCTCGTAGAAACATTCTTAATAAATAAATAAATAAAAATAAATAAATAAATAAATAAACAAAATTTCGATGAACAACTTCAAAATATAAAACAAACATAGGCTGCAACAGTAAATTAAACACAGAAATAGCGTTCAGTTCTATCAACATTACACCATATTTTGTTTTCAGTTTGCGAGAAGAAAATAATTTTCTGCTTGCAAAATTAAATGTCCCATTTTCTCAATGATTCTTGAAGACTATTAAATTAGAATATATTCTTAAAAAATATGTATTTGTATTACAGAATACATTAATGTTTTATAAATAATTTAAGTCCTTTCTGAAATGAACAAACATATAACATAATTATTCTTCGATGCTTCTAACTTAACATAATGTTCAAAAATTGTAGTGTCTACAGATTTACAACGTTTCTTCTGCCAGTAACTTGGCAATCAATACTCATCTGTAGTTGCTGGGTGATGGTACTGGGAGTTACCAAATCCCCTGTTCTTCTTTAGTTGGTTATCAATATCAGTTCGTTAAAACCATGCATCTACATACACAATGTGGGGTTATACATGAATCCACATCCTCACACTATCACTCGTCACAAAAAAATGAGTTCTACTGCACTTTAGTGAAATATATTTAGTAAGCATATTTTCCCCTTCATTTTTAAATTCGAAATACTTAGTTTTTCACTTCTAAATCTTGCAAAGTAAACAATCAGTGATATGTTTAAAAATTATTATTATTCATAGTATCTCTGGTTCATTAAGAATTCACAAATTTCGTCACACAAAAAAACATTGTTTTTTAGTGCTAGCAAAGTCTATTAATTTCGTCTAGAATTGCAAAATAGTGAATTATACTAGTAAAATCAGTTCAAAAAACTAATTTATGGAACCAACAGTTTGCGAGCAAATCTATACTCAATTTCTCTAACATATGCAATTGAAATCTGTCCACAAAAAAACAGTACAACAGTAGGGCTTGGTATCCCTATAAGACATTCCTAGACAGTCAGCCATGTGTGATTTTAGTTCCACGTTCCTGGCGCAGGGCAGTAGTAAAGAACCTTGTCCGAAAACTTACGAGGTTACCCCGGGTAGAGTAGGTTACATTTCGTAAACGTTATGTTTTCCGTCGTCCGCCATTTTCTCGTGCAATTAAATGGCGCCGATTGTTTAGTGGAGTATTTTCATGTTTGGTTTTTGTTAGTTTTATTCATTACATATTATTTTTACGCTGGTTCGTGTTTAGAGGCAAGTTATCAATACTAGCGACGATAACACACAGGTTTTCAGGTGTTTGCTATGTTGTTTTGATGAGGTGAAGAACAGGCCGACGCTTTGTTCAGTTTTGTGAATGTACGAACAAGATATCTACTTAATTGTGGAAGTCTTAGTTCAGACTATGTAACGACTGTTTACGAAATGGCTCAATCCTTATTCCGAACAAAGTCCGGATTTACCAGGCATGTCAATTTATGTATAACTTACATTGTATAATATATGTATCAGGCCTAGGGCCTATAACCTGGCTAGACAATCACTACTTCAATAGTATGGCAGGCTTACATTAAATGCTTCCGACCTAGAAAGTATATATATATATATATATATATATATATATATATATATATATATATATATATATATATATATATATATATAAATGGCAAGCTTATTTCCTCATTGATATTTTAGGCATTAATACAGGGGTCGATTTTGGGCTTGTTTTTGCTCTATAACCTGTATTTTATCTGCCCTTTATGTGATTTCCGTACATGAAAATTTAAACGTGTATTCTAAAAAAAACTTAATAATTATCAGACGCAATACACAAATGAAGAACTAGGTTGACACTGTTCCTTATTAATTATTAAATTACTATCTAAACAAAATACAATATAATAAATTTAAAGAAAGGTAGGCAACCAATTTTCCGGCTGTGAAGACACGTTTAGAAAAATCAAGTTCGAACTTACCGGCAATACTACTTCTTTGCATCTAATAATGCTACTATGTTATCAGGTCATGAAATTACGAAAATTGTTTATTTGTCATACATAATTTTGTTTCTATTATTTTACTTCATTTATATTTTACTTACAAATGTTTCAAAGTGAAGTCATGAATTAGGCCGCAAATATTTTCGAGAAACTGCCCATTGGAATCTGTACTGTCTATGATTGTAACACAGCCAGAACAACATTAAGGCTATTAGCTTGCATAATTATTTATATTCTGTCAAGAATCCCTGTACGTATGGAACATTAAAAATAATAAGAGTTTTGCTAAAGGAAAGACGTGTTGGCTACCCAAACAGGAATTTGGTAGTTAGGAAAGAAACAGATATTGTCCTTGTTTGTTGTACGACTTATTTAACATGTTATATATAGGCTAATTGCCACAGTAAAATAATTTATAAATTAAAAAATAAATAAGTTCTTAGGTAGCTTACATAATTTATTATGTCAACAGAAGCCCATATTCAGCCTGCATAACCCCCCTCCCCTTTTTTTCTTTCTCTCTCTCTCACACACACGTGCACAATACGTCATACCTTCAAGTTATTTATATGTGAGGACAAATTGGGAGGACAAGAGTACTTAAAGCTGTAGCAGGCATTTAATTACCATTTGATAAATCTAATATTTTTAAGAGAAAGTTTTTTTGTGCATAAATTTAATAAAAGACACTAAGCACAAATGTTATTTAAATTTTATTTGGCTTAATGCTGCCTAGTATGTAAGTCCCATATTTTTCTGTAACCCTGATACTGTGATAAAATTACTAACATTTCAGGCAGATTGCATGCTCTGTAAGCAAGATGTGAGAATTTTTGTAATGCAGTGCAAACTGCAAATAAGGGTGATATGAGTTACTGGTAATGCATTAAAACTTGAAAAGCTGTCCTACCTAGATTGCACCAGTTTGTGCCAAATTTACGATACATTGAAATAAGTGCCAATTTCTAAAAATCTTTTCAGTTTAGACCAAAGTGCTGTGTCAATAATAAAACGTAAATAAATGTAACACAAACTTAATTTACTTTCTTCCTTATTATTGAAATTAAGCTTTTATAACGTCTTAGATATATTGAATTTAAAAATTTTATGTGAGAATTGAAAATATATCGAGTCAACAAATTTCCCTTTAATCTGTTGACTGTTGTCTACATGAAAATAAATATCACAAAAATTTTAGCTTTTTCATCTTTAACTTGTCATAACGCTCTTAATATTGACTTTAGGTGAACAGTGCACAACATGTTTTCGTCTTCTTTCGTTGCATACTACAACCTGTGTAAATATTGGAAGGCATTTTTGGGGCATCCTGTATTACTATCTTACCACATTTTCGTCAAGAGTGAAGTGTATTGATTTGTGGTGATATTTACAATGTACACAGATATGCTTTAAGTTTAAAATAAAAAGTAAAACATAGTTTGGAAAGCTAATATTCAAAAACCTAAAAGATAAGCTGAAAGCCAGAAAAAATAATACTGTCCAGAATTGCTGTTTTTTTTTTTTTTTTTTTGCATATTGGCTTCGAGAAGCAAATAGTTCTAAACTGATGCTTTTAGCTCTGAATTATATACCACGCACTGTTAGAGCGGCCGCCTGGTGAAGGGTGTGTTTGTGTGTGAGGCGTTAACAAACGACGCCGGCCGGCGCATTGTGACATCGCCTCTACGCCCAGAGTGGTAAACGCGCGCGCAGTGTACGCGCAGTGACGTTTATTGTGGGACTTGAACCGGTGACCCTATCATTTTATTACACGCGTCACTGGAGCGAAGTCCAATATACCATTAGACCTCAACTTCAAGCAAATCCGTTAAATATATTTACATTGAGAAACAACCGCGTGAAAAAGCTGATTTTAGCCAAGTTTGACAGCTTAAAAAAAATGCTTCCAATGTGTATACTGTTTTCAAAGTCACATTTTCAAGTAGTCTGAAGTGTGTTTTTGTATTATATTTTGGTCTATTCTGGAACAATTGGATCTGGGATAGGATCGTAGGATCAAATTAAGGCAGTATAAAGACTGGGGGTATGCTCGTCCGCCAATTTTGGTCGGTCCGCAGCTAGCCCGGCGATACATGCTTCGAGCGCGCAGGAAACATTTAAATTAAACTGGTCTTTAATCGAAAACCACTGAGTCAAATGACATCAACATTTTTATAATACAAGTATAGACTGCCCTGCCAATGAGTAAGTTTCCTTACGTACATAATTGTATTGTTTAAAAAAAACTTAAGCAATGTCCTATGCACTCTGTAGAAAAATGCAGGACAAACGGTGGTAAGCGACCAACTTTTTTTTATACGAGACCAGCGGGCAAAGAAAAATAAAACTCTAAATGTAAGTTTTATAGGTTCGAGTCCACATTCCATCCATGCCCACTCGTATCCCATAAAAAAAACTTTTTTTTTAAAGGTTTCCTTCGATTCTTCCTAAATTTTGTCGAATTTGCACTCTACCGAACTTCACTCATATCACATAAGAAGTAAAAACATCGTTAGTATAATTAATAAATTAAAATATAACCAACACAGTGTACAAAGACGAGCTACTTTAGTGGCCCCAACCCCTGAAAATTCTAAGCATGTTTTATGAGAGTTTTGGTTCTCTCGGTGTGTGTACATGTAATGTTTATGTGAGGGTAAATGTACATTTTAATTGTAAGTATAGCATACGAGATTGTATAAAATAGACTGTAACAGTTTAGAGTTACTCATGTGGATTATAATTTTAAAAATGTTCGGAAGACACGGAGACAACCTCTATATTTTCAATGAAATAAAATATAGGGGGTTTCTCCAGGTTATCCGAATATTTTTTAAAATTGCATTCCTATCAACCTCTATATTTTGATTGATGTTACTGAAAATCGTTCGGGTATAGGCTAGCTACGATAGAAGTCGGGTTTAAGAAATTAGCTTGGGTGAAGGTGGGGGCACTAAGGAAGCTTGTCCAGGTGTGATTTGTTTACATAAACTAATTTTACTAAAAAAGGGTTTACATTAGGAGATATGTGTGGGGACGTGATGTCATCCAAAATGGCGGCCCTGACATTATAGATGGCAGCCTGTGACGTCTTTATTGGATCCTATCCCAGATCCCATTGTCCCAGAATCGGGCTAAATAAACTACTGGTGTCTTTTCGCAAATAAGTATTGTTGATTCACGTATACTGGTCTCTGAGAAGAAACGTAATTTCGAACACGCTGCACGTAGTTCGAGCGCCATCCAGGTGGCCGCCTTAATATGGAGCTTAGAAAGCAGATTTTAAACACAATTATTATTCGAAGAAAAACTAGGAATATTGTAAAGAAAATTTGTAACTCAGAAAGTTCTCAGAGAATTACGATTTCAAAAACAACTTAATACACATTAAAAAAAAAACAATTCTTCCTGAGAATAACAAGAAAAAATTGTCAAATGTTCTAAAAATAATGTAACTCAGTACAGTAATGGCACAGTGGTTGGTACTCACTTCAGTGTTAAGCGAAATTAGAAACATTTGAGATTGTTTCTGCAGACACCTGCGAATAAACCATAGAATCAGTGGCCGCACCAGCACAATTAACTGAAATATCAGTGTTCGCACCAGCACAGTCAACAGACTAAGTATATGAACCATAATATCAGTGTTAGCACCAGCGCAGTCAACAGACTAAGTAAATGAACCGTAATACCAGTTTTAGCACCAGCACAGTCAACAGACTAAGTAAATGAACCGTAAAACCAGTGTTAGCACCAGCACAGTCAACAGACTAAGTATATGAACCATAATATCAGTGTTAGCACCAGCGCAGTCAACAGACTAAGTAAATGAACCGTAATA
>PNEQ01024577.1:0-14148 GCA_003012365.1 Medauroidea extradentata | reverse complement strand
TCGAACCCAGGGCCTCTCGCACCGTAAACTGGCGCCTAACCCACTACGCTAGAGGCCGGCGCGATATATCGAAAAAATAAAACATGGCTTAATAAATTATAAAAAAGGGGAGGGGGCAGAAAGAGGCTTTTGCCCCGGGTCGCACATTCTAGAGGGCCTCGCTTTTGAAAAAGTTAAATGGTTAAAATGAATGGGCTTTTATTGAGTACCCTTTAATGTTGATGGTATCTGCGAAATTTATTTCAAAGTGTAAAGTGTGTGTAAAGACGTCACTGATCTATGACGACGCAGCCAAGGTAAGATAGTATGGAGGGAGGCCTACAAGCGCACATTATCACTTCAACCACGGCCGTGACTTCAAGTAAACAAAAAAAAAAAAGGAGGAAAGGTAGACTGAGATTTACGATGCTCCTGGCCTCGTATTCTAACAAAGAAGCCCTGGAAAAAAACAATTTCTCGTAGGAAACTAGCAGCTGGCTGCAGACACTGTGACATGCTGATGTAGAGCAATTTTTCACGTAAACATCTCGTGAGTTGCGTGTGGTCACGTGCGGTGTTTGTATTACTGTTGAGACTCTACCGGTTGACCTTGACTACTTCCGCTCGTGCTCTACCACCCTAGCTTATCTCTCACACACACACACGCACGCACGCCCAGACTGGAGAAGGGCGTGAGAACTTTTATGTGGTCGAAGGGTGCCTTGATGCCAGCTTCTAGTACAGATAAAAAAGATCAGCCAGAAGAAGCATAAACAATAAATAAAAAAGAATCTGCCGGCCCAGGTTGTTTGACATTCTTTCTTTTATAGTTCTCCCGTTACAGTGATAATTTCCCCACTACCCCGTCCTGTAAATTGATAATTGCCGCTTCTTTTGCTTGTAGAAATGATAGCGTACTGGTTTCCACACGTTTCTTGTGATTAATGACTGCTTACCTCTCCTCCCCGGACGCCCCTCGATAACACGGACAAATCGTAACTCGGACAGCTTCTCCCCCCTTTTAGTCCGAGTTATCGAGGGTTCACTGTACTTGCAGCAAACATCGTACGTAATCTATGCCAATACACAGCCATTCATGTATTTTGTAAACAGCCCGAGAGTATCATAGAATTTCAATTTAGGTTATTTTGCCAGGTCTTATTATTTCCGTTGCAATTTTTTATCAACCCAAAGCAATTATAATATCAGGAGTAAATAAGAAAAATAATCTCGTAAACTGCAGTTACAGAACATTTGTTTACATGTACAAACCGGTCATAGAGGAATATATGTAAAATATGACAGTTGGAAAAGTAAATTCATTACAAGATTGCATTACTCGTGAGCACTTATGACTGTGGCCATATGGTGTGGCCTCGTAGTACCGCAATCTACAATGGTTTTATTGATTCAACGACTTTTGTTTACTGTCGGGAGTGCAAAAGTCGCTAGTCCATAACAATCAAGTAAGGAACGGGAGTGTAAAGTGGAGAGAAAAAACAAAGAATGGCTGTGTCGTACGTTACATCTTTGTGCCTTGAAAACTGTAACATGTAACGGGCATTGAGTATTAAGTCACAGAGTCAGAAAGTTACATATGTGCTTCATGATATTTTACTGGTATTATCATTTTATAATTTCATGTGATTTTGTATACTGATGGTTTAAAATTGTCTGATGTTCCTTCTTTAACTAGTATTCATTGTCTTTTTGTAGGCTTTTAGATAACAATTGTTTAAATTTATTGTGGGCATCTAACTGAAATAAAAATTATTATTAATACTGTAGAAATGTGATTTCAGCTCAAGAATTATAAATAAATGCTATTGTTGAAAAATAAAATTTTTTTGGAAAATTCAGTTTATATCCAAATTGTGTTAAAAGGGTAATAATCTATCGTCGTAATCATAATCGATACCCTGTAATCAGTGCATCACTAATTTTTATTTTATATTTTACTTATTATTTAATCTTATTTTACTGTGTGACACAATCTAAATGTTTGAATTATGTTTTAAAAAAGTTTTTTACTTTCTTTCTTTCTTTCTTCGAAATGCAGTGAAGGCGAGAAATGTACAAGAACTATGTACGTAAATGACATTTGGGTAAAATTTTGAACATCTTAAACTTGAAATTTTGACTGACCTACTCTACCCTCGTGAATTTTCATAAGCACTTGAGATGAAACGGCTTGTTCCACACCCAACCTTGCAGTGGCACAAACCAATCAGCGAGGCTTGACTGGTTCAGGGTGCCTGTGATTGGCAGATAATTCA
Source organism: Medauroidea extradentata (assembly GCA_003012365.1). Classification (NCBI taxonomy): domain Eukaryota; kingdom Metazoa; phylum Arthropoda; class Insecta; order Phasmatodea; family Phasmatidae; genus Medauroidea; species Medauroidea extradentata. Next base: position 11,893 of record PNEQ01024577.1, on the reverse strand, counting down.
CTCATGTGCCAGTTTTGCAGAAGATCCCAAGAGATGGCAGTACTGTTCCTTTCTGGGGCGTTTACGTGAAAACTGTAAAACAATTAGAAAATGGTTTTTGCTTTTTCAATCATGCAATGTGTGATGCTCTTTCACCTCCACCATGTAGCAGCATCATGCAGGGATATAAATTTAAAACTTCCGTGCACCCCGCTGGATGACATGTGCTGTGCCATGTAGAGACTGTAAATGCCTTGCAGTAGCAAGGAAACATTTTTATTGCTACTAATATTTTATTGTTAGTAGCAGTGTCTTGTTTGCAGTACGTTCATACATTTTCAATACTCTGTACAAAGTTTTAATGCAGTACAAAAATCAGTTAATACAATGATGAATAGTAAATAGTAGAATTTTATTTATCATAAAATATATACAGTAAACTCTCGATTATATGACCCTGGGAATAACGACCCTCTCGAAGTAACAACCATTTTTCCAGGAACAGTGGAAAATTAAAAAAAAAAAATATATATATATATATCTTAAAAAAATTTTTGACTGAAAGAAAATAGCAGAAAAAGGCGTCACTTTTACTATGGCTGCAAATGGTCGCAGTTATTTCTTGAAAACTGTACTGCAGCACACGGTGTGTTTGTTTGCACTGATGTGCGGCTCACACCGCGGTTACATTTGACAACCGCCGCATGCACTAAGTACTGCCGCACACAGTGTGTTTATTCTAAAAATATACATTGCTGTCTCTTTCTCCTGCACGACGCGATGGCCAGACGGCCGACTCAATTACATCTTCCCATCCCCTGGCCGGTGGGCGACCCTCCCGCTTCCTTCCTTTCACCGGTCAACCATTCCAATAAGGCCGTTCGCTCACCACTTCTTCATCATGTGCGCGCCTTATCATTTTTGCCACCGATTTCTCGTGCTCTTTGTGCCTGTGATATTACAATTATGTGTCGTGTTTATTTAAGCTTTATTATGTTTTAAATTTTGCTAACTCAATGCTATTAAATATAATTACTATCATTTCATTTAATGATATACACAAGACCCCCGATTTTACGAATAGTCACGGTTCCTCTCATCACATTCGTAAAATTGCTACCTTCGTAAATTCGATAGCGTTTTGCGGGAAATTAATTAACGTAATAATGTAAATATAAATTGATATCAGTAGCCAGACGTCACACTGTTGAGCGGTAGATATGACCGACCCTTGTCCCCAAAATATGAGAAAATCGAGATTCCGAGTGTCTTCTCTCGAGTGAATAGCCCGAATCCTGTAGCATTTAACGGAAAAATAAAGTAAGTGATAGTTTAAATATAAATTTATATCAATAGTCCAACGTCTTACGATCGAAAGAACACCGCTAAACAATAGATACGACCAATCCTTTTCCTAAAAAAAAAAAATGAGAAAATCGAGATTCCGAGTGTCTTCTCTCGAGTGAATAGACAGACTCCCATAGCATTTAACGGAAAAATAACGCTAGTGATAGTTGAACTATAAATTTATATCAATAGGCAGACGTCTTACGATCAAAAGAACACCGCTAAACAATACATATGATCGACCTTTGTCCTTAAAAAAAAGAGAAAACCGAGCTGTCGAGTGCCTTCTCACGAGCGAATAGCCCGTTTTGCGTAGCGTTTAATGGAAAAAAAAGTAGGCATTCCTTACTAGTAAAATGCCCTTGTAAATTATTCACCAAAGAAAGAAGGAATAAGCGGATGTATTTATTCATTGCGCAGTTTTATATAACTTAACGTAAAAACATTCCCTCGACGTTGTACGAGAACGTAGATACTAGTAGCGTGCAGAGCGGACAGATAGCGCAACTGTACGAACGTTCACAAGATGGTTGACAGATAGCGGCACTGTAGCATAAACCCACGTTGTTCCAAAAACGTCATTTTGTGACGTTCTTACCTAAAATCGTCGAGAATTACATGTATAAGTGATTGAAAATAATCACTTTCACAGTCAGTATATGCGGTAAAAGTAAATTAGGAGTTTTGGGATTACGTAATACACGAACGTTTATTTATTTTCCAAGTTCGACATACCCGGAGACAAATGTTTCTACACTTGGAAAATAGGTAACGCTCACTTGTGAAACGCACGTTTTACGACACGTAGCAACGTATTGTTAAGCAAATTATGCGCCAAGTTAATTGTTTTAAGTACGTATGGTGTTAACGCAATAAAGAAAAATATCACGCTATTATTTATAGGGTTCGTGTAAAAAAGTAAACTCATTCGGCGCGAGACGAGAGAGATATAAGACGTCGTGAAACAGCCTATGAGGAGGCTGTACTATAGTTAAATGAGCATATGCGCATGCGCTGGAACTTTGGGTCTACAGTACGGCCTCAATATAGATCCTAATACGTCGTAGTTGGAGACAGGCCGGCCGGCTTGGCACAGGCGGTGCCGCCGCCGCGTGGTTTTCAAACTGTCACTGCCACATTTTTTAACGGATTTTCGCTATTTTTGTTTTATTTTTAATATTGTGACTTACCAAATTATAACTGCAACTCTACAATTCATATTTTAATGCAGTGAATAAGATACAGTATATTTGATTCATTATTAACAAATTCCTTACAATTTTTTTTGTCATATAGTTTTGTTATTTTTTGAGGGTTCCTGAGATTGTATTCGTAGAATCGCTACCTTCGTTAAATCCAGGGTTCGTAAAATCGGGGGTCTAGTGTATAAACAGTAATGTTGATGAATCATTCTTTCAACAAGTGAAAGCAGGACAGTTCATAATTGACACTACCAAATGTCGGGTGCGTGTCTCAGATATGCATGGCATTGGGCAGTACGACACTTGACAACAGCGCGTCTGGTGAATCGCTCGCCCACACGTGCGCTCTCGCCCACACACACGCAGGCACACGCAGTCGGTTCGACCGTAAATAACAGCTGTGGATACACTAGTCATTCAACTTCCCACAACCACTATACCTGTAGATCCTCATTATCTTCTTCTACTTGACGCTTTTGAATCTCCCACCTCATATCAGTTCAATCATTGGCTGCTAGGTGCGTCAGCATCAGTGCATCGGCAGCCACATCGCAGTCAGCCATGTCTCTTTGCCCGAGGAAGCTGCTCTAAGCAGCGAAACGTCGCGATACGCCCTTCCGCAATTATGTGTCGTCCTATTTGTGTGTGTATCTGTCAAGTACTAAAATGTGGGTACTTGTGCTTCTGTCTTTTGTACATACTGATAGCCTAGCGGCCTCTTACTTTGTTTTATATTATTTTTTATTTAAGTTGTTGTTGTTCACGTGCAGTTAGGGCATAATTTTGCTCAAAGTATATACTACCAAATTAATTTGTCATAAAAAGTTTACATTTTTGTCAGGACCACTGTCGTTGATTTATTTATTTATTTAGAGGGTGGAGGTCAAAACTTGATTTTATTGGTTTGTATAGACATTTCAATCGTACGAATGCCAATGGCGAGTGTTTTTTCCTTCGCTAATGACTGTTTGGCAATAGGAATTTCAATACCAGGGAGCACATTTTCAGACTTCCACATAGCGATTTGTTGTGTGGGGTTGCATCAACAGGCGAGTTTTCTTAAGTTGATAAATACAGTACAATCTTCTCATTATAACGAACATGAAAAAAACAAGAAAATTATGTACTTTATACTGAAAATTCATTAAACTGAACACAATTTACATTATTTTAGTTCTAGAGGGGTATTTTAATTTTTACTTGAAGTGACAAATTCTTTATACTGAAGTTCTTAATACTGAAACTTCACTGTAGATTGTTGGATGTTTTTCCACATCTTTTCTTGCTGCAATTGAAAGAGTGCTTAACGGAAATTAATAATAACTCAGCTACTAGGGATACTGTCTTGCTTTCAAGACTGACATAGGGAATAATAAGCCTAGATGAAGACTAAATGAACGTGCACAAGCAGTGGCTGCTCATACTGTCGAACAACTGTCGTACTTCATTGTCCTCTCTTGCTGAGGGCACGCTGTAACCTACATATTTCTGCCATGTTTGTCAAATTTTTGCAGTGTAACACAGTACACAAGAGTACTTCCTCTACAGTAGCTGTATTGTTTTTAGTTTCTATGCACACGAGAGAAATAAGTAGGGATAGGATTTTTGATTCTTAGATTCCTCAATTCCACCGATTCGTGCTGGTTACGAAAGAATCTATAATTGAAGAAAAATTGCATTTATTTCACTTCTCTCTATATCCTCATTTATCTACTTTGATAAGATACTTCCATAGGAATAGGTATATTTATTTCATTGACTGGATAGGGTATTTCAGTTTTACATCTTTCACGAGAGAATATTTTTGCGAATCGGGACCACAGCTATCTAAGTTGTACATATTTCCTATGACACTAACCTCGAAGGAACGTTACAATTTGTTTCCGATGATAATAAACTGGCGTTAAAGGTTTTTGTAACGTATACTGTAGTGGCAGGTTGAAGAAGATCCCTTTTCACGTGGTAATCATCAAATTATAAAAAGTAGGTCCTCTACGTCACTCACGGCCTGCTTGAGGGCTCAATCTCAGGATTTGCAGCTATATTTGTGGGTATCGTGAGATCATCGATGGATTAAAAAGACCGGGTTTCCATTTATCACTAGTTTGCTTGAAATCTCCACTGGTACCATTTATACAATTTACATTACGCACGTGGTAGTCTGGCAGCAACAATGTTTTAGAGAAGAAAAGAGTTCCGCTTGGCCCACGTCCATATTAAAACGGCCCTTATTAAGCTAAGGTTCATCTTGTGTCCTCGGAAAATATATTTTGTTTCACTCGCCAAATCAAGTGTCCACTGTCTCACCAAGATCTCACGCTCACGCCCGCATTTCCAGGTCGCGGCAGCAGCCTCTTCTGTCCTTACTCCGTGAAGAACACCCGCACAATGCCCGAGTCCAAGCCATCGCTGCGTTGCCAAATGTACATGAGCTGCAAGGAACTCTTTTCAACATGAAAATAATTAAAACATACTTCAAATAAAATAATTCGAAACGTATTCGCCACACGTGGCTCTAAATTTAAAATTGCCAGTTCAGAACGTGAATAAAATGCACAAACATGAAAACCTTTGTTAAAAAAATTATATCATATAAAAAAAAAAGAGAAATAATATATACTAGCAGTAAATATTACCAATTTATGTAATTTATGGAACATGTGCCATTGATTTTAAATGATAAACAAAAATAATATACTATGCCACAATACATTTAAGTCGCAGCAACCGTTTGGAAATGCATTAAATAAAAAAACTTAAATCCTAGACACGTGATGTTCTTAATGGTTAACCTTGGCGACTCATCACTTTAGTAGATTAGTCACTGTTGTTGGCCACTGATGCAGTAAATGTATTAATATTACTTGCAGTTTAATTCATGTAGTGTGATACATTTTGTTCTCCCACGTTAGTAAAATGTCATGGTACCGAGAGACGAACACAACATGGCCTACAAGCAAACTAAATACGCAGTCAAAATTAATAAAAAAATATTACTGAGAGCATAGTTCTGCTCTTTTAACAATCCCCCAGAATAAATCAGTGCGTTAAATTATCCGTTTTGGTTATGGAGGCTAGTAGGAATCGAAATCGAAACATTCAAGTATCGAATGACACTAGTGGCAGACAGCGGAACTACTGAGTCTGTTGATGCTTTTGTACTCAACAGATGACACGGGTTTACAAGATCAATATTTCAGACATTAAAATAAAAACATTATATTCTATTGTAATATGACACTAGATATATTAATATTACAAGTGTAATGGTAGGTGTAAGTAAGTATTTAAATTTGTTTCTTGTACTTTATAATGCCGGTTTGTTTCCTATAGCCTTTAATTAATACAATGATGAAATAACATGCTTGTATTGTCTTTCATCACAAACACTACATTTTGTTTGCGAAAATTCTGTAGACTTGTAAATCAATCATCCTTATTATAATTAAATTCTCAATTAGCTCTATCATTGTAGTAATGAGACGGGATTCATTATGAGGAATAATAATTGCTGTGGCCAACACTTCAAATTATTTTTTAACCTATCAGTAAGTTACATACGTAAAGTAATCATGTATTTTATTACCACAGAAGTCTTAAAGAGTAAAAAAATAGTAGCAAAGAGACAGAAACAATAATGTGAAATCACGTTTTCAACAACCATTTGCTAAATTCTAGCACCACAATTGTGTATGTTAGCTTCCTTAAATATTGACGTAGAGATTCGTTAACTCCGCGGCCTCGCAGAAACATAACGAAACACGCTCCACTAAAGAGTTCGTACTCAGGGCACAGGAAAACATTATGTAAGTGAGAACACTATATTAGGGTTCTATTTTTATTTACGTAATACCAAATGTTGAGGGATTGTTTTGGCAATACTGTACTTTAGTCGGTACTAAATTTATAACAGCAAAATGAATAAATACAACTGCTTTTTTCTTCTTTTTCTGTCCAATTATTAAACATATGGGCTTTGTTCCGGCTACTAATACAGGCTTGCACCAGTTCTTTAAAATTTGTTTCGGTGACAATGGGTGATTGCAGCTACCAATTTCATGTATATTTTTGTTCTGATGATTTCTGTTTATCAATGTAAATTAATGTATTTTTTGGGGGGGGGGGAAGGGGCAGTCATATTTACCATTCAGAGTTGTACTTTTAATTGGAAGATGGCTGACTATTTTGATTTTTTTATATTTTCCTGCAAAACTCTACTCTTTGCAGAAAAATTCCTATTTTAAAATTTTATAATGGAATGGGGTGCAAACAAATGTGATGAGTGGAACTGCATGTTTTTGTAAAATAAGGGTCTAGTGCATTTTCTCGTGCATAATTTTTAATTTACGACTATATTTAAAAATATTTTATTAAAGCCATTTTTTATAACCAGTTTTGGGAAAATATGAGTAGGCCGTAATTAATGTTTTTATTTCTGTAAATATTGGCGGGTATGGCAACAGCAAACTACTGAAATAACATAGTTATTGGTTCGCCGTAGTGTCTGCGAGTGCAGGTGCCACACTTCTGCTTGAGAGAGAACTTAGACCTCACCATCTGTTCTGTAATCACCCCTCCCATCCTTGAGACACTTTCAATAGAATAAAACGTAGGCCACTAGGTTAACCAATTAAATATGTAGACAGAATGTTGAAGTTCTCACAGGTTGGTATGTCTTGACAGAAACACTCGATGAATGTGACGAACACAAAGCTGCGCACAGTGTCACCCACCTCCTTCCTACTCGTATACCATTTTCAGTCAGATACCAGTATTGTTTGAGAGATTTTGTCGTGCTGTTGTTCAATAATGTTCCTGTAAATTATTTGTTGTTTTTATACATATTAGTAAGGTGGGGATGGTGAGAGGAAAGATAGGCTGTGCAAAGTTAATTGAAGGGCTCAGGACAATAGTGTATGCAGTACGTAAGTAGACTTTGTTCCTGTTGAGAGCTAGCAGAATGCATCAGTGTTGCTTGTGTTGGCAGAACTGGAGCTGAAGAAGCTGGAGAGGCGGTGCACGCACAGTCCGCTGCTGGCCGGCCCCGATGAGGCCACACCGGAGAGTAGTCCAGCTTCGCCTCTAGACCTGCCCCTCCCTCGCTTCAGTCCTGACACACTTTCTCGCAGTCCCGACTACAAGGGCAAGGTGCGCTTCCTGCGCCTCCTCGGCCTTGACTGTGTTTCCAGGAAGGAGAGAGAAGGTGAGAGAGACTTGTTCACAGCACAGCTGCTTACACACTCTCACTGTATACAGACTCCTTCACTTTAATTAATGTGGCAAGGAAACATACCTTGGTTTTTATGTGAACTACACATCAAAGTTTAAGCTAACTTCTCAAAGTTTATGCTAACTTCTTGAGTCTTTAATATAATAATAAATAGAAATTCTGTTATTTAAATTTTTACATAATATTAGAAAGCTACGTTATTGAGAATTAGCATCTTACAAAATAAATAACTTAATAACATAACTGAAAATGACTACTCCAGGTTTAATTAGTTTTCTGGAATTCAAATTTCTGAAATTTTCAGATGGTATGTATTTCCTTTAGTCAGTACAGTGAGGGAATAATTATGGTTTTACAAAAAAATATGAGTTTTTTGTGATTTTGTTTGGTTATATGATTAAAATTTAATTTTGGTGTCTGGCAGCATGTTTACATTAATTTTGGTTTTATCACTATTCACCATATAATGTTGTTTGTAAACAGTTATCTGCTTACTGTAATTCAAAGCATTTCTTTCAAGGTGCAAATAAATATTGTTTTTGTAACTACACAATTAACTAGGAGTGGTTTTTTTGCAAAAAATAGTAATCATACTTTTATTTCCAGCATTGTTTTAAAGTGAAAATTCAATCAGATCATTATAATTACAATATATAAAGTGTACGTCCACAATCCGTGATGAAACAAAATGACACCTAAATACACGTTCAAACACTAAATGTACTCTATTGGACGATGCCTCATGAAAGTTAGCAATTTCACTAGCATACAACAAATTGCACGTGCCTGCGAGACGAAAATCATAATTTATTATATTTACAGAAAAATAATCTATTTTTCCACTTGTAATATAATATGTCACTATTACATATAATGGTTTATTGGACCGTGTTATTTACACAAGAAAGGCCAGTAGTTTCTTTTCTTTCTAGACTACAGATCTAGTCGGAAACAAGAAACGCCTGCAGAAGTCATATAGTTTCTTAAAGAAATGATAATCAAATTTGTGTTCAAATATGGTGCATTTAATATTCTTGATATTTGAAAGGAATATATGGTCAAGTGAAATGACTTCTACAGACAGAGTCAGGAACTAGAACTGCTAAAGAAAGCTTCTAAAATTTAACTGTATAAAGTGGGTATTAGTGGAGTGTATGAATACCGTGACCAGATATAAAATCTGACCTACACAATAAGACTACCATGACTCAAATAGTTTTCAAAATTTCAAAACTGGGTCACTTTCTGATTCTTAGGATGTAGATTTTTCCTGGACATAGTTTATTGCTCCGGCATAGCTTTTGAACTGGGGTCGCATAATTGGTTACTGAGAATTAAATAGCACAGTTTTCTTATGCTCTGATTTAGGAAATATCTACATCTCTCGTCTCTAATTCGTTCTGAGATAAACTACAAACTTCGTTCTATATTTCGGGATCTTCAAATTTTCCTTATGATGGCGAAGTTGAAGTTTGTCTCACCAAAATTCGCCCATCCTTGACATCGTATCCTTGTAGTCATGAAGGAACCGGACATCTAGTGATGGGCGGAGTACTGGGACCTTCTCTGCAGACCTCGTCCTGGAGACGAATTCCAGAAACCCTCGAAACGTACGAGGCGACGAAAAACTCTTCTGCTCGACCTCTCGGTTAAGGCACCAGGTTGGACAGCTCCGCAGGACCTCGGATCTTCTTCCAGTACTTCGAACGGAGACCTCTTCATACGGACGACCTGAACTTGTGACCCATGGTACTTATACTTCAAACGTTGTGAAAATCTCGCAACAGGATAAGTCTTCCAAACCAACGTGGTACTGAACCAGTTTTCATTGCAGAATGACGTTTCAATCCTCGTCTTTACAGCTGGTTACTTTCCCGTCAATGGTCTACGTCCGTCGTGTTTCGTGGCCGAAAAAAACGTTCTCTCCTCATGTTCTCCTCATCATTTTCCGAAAAAAAATTCTATCACAAAACTCCTTCTTCTGTTTGTTATGTGGTTGTTGATTCTTGTGCTGAATTACTTCTTTCTACTATGTACGAGCACAGTCGCCTCAACGCCCAGATCAGGCAAATATCTGGTCATTAAATAAAATAAAATTTAAATCGTCAAAAGATTGTATAAATCACTCACCTGACCATGATAAGTTTACACTCAACCCATAGACAAAGTTCAAAACGTGTTCTGGCTCGGGGATAGTATTTGCATAGACAAAGTAAAAATAGACGATTCCAGCGCCGTCAAAGACTAATAAATTAAATTTATACATATCTGTAATATGAAGCAGGCGCTATGTTACACCCTTGTAATTTTGATGCTAATAATTCACACATTTAACATTGTGTAAGTACATACTGTATTATGTTTACTGATTATGTTTCTCTCTGCATCAATATGAACAGTGTGGCAATAGAGTCAAATCTCAAAAGACAAAACTGGTTTATACAATGTTCTCATTTATGCTAAACAAAATTCCAGTCCTATAAAACAGAATAGACATTAATGTTACATACATTGTTTAGTAGGGAATACTGTTATGCAATATACAGTAGAACCTCAATTTTAAGTGACCTCATGGTGCCTGAGAATGACCACTCAAAATTGATGTCCATTAAAATCAAATCAGACAGATTTTGACCCCCAAAATTCCTTAAAATTGCATCCGAACAGTATTTTTCGTGATAAGTCTGCTTCAGTCATCAGTAATTGTAAATATAATACGTACTATTATAATGAAATATTATTTTAACTCTATAATCGGATGTCTCAAACAACACTACACCCGAAACAGGAAGTACGTGACCACCCCATGTCACAAAAAATTACTGTATTTACCCGAAAAGAGGCCGATCTCGATTGCAGGCCGACCCCAACATTTTCAGACTCATGCCCAGGGAAAAAAGTTTTCTTTTAAAAAATATTGCAATTCCCACATTTCAACTGACACATTTTTGGTAAAAAAAAGTAGACACATGAAAACATTTTGTAAACAAATGTGACCATATTTACTGCTGTAGACCTATAATGGTTAGAATCTTACACACGTCATAACTGCAAACAAGTTATTTATAAAGCTGTACATACCAATGGTAACTTGTCGGACATTATGCTTCAATTCCCTTAAGGTACAATTTACATTCAAAATTAATTTTTGTCATAAACAACACTCATTCAATCATCTCAATCTCCACCACCAGCACTTTCATCTGCAGCTTCATCTTCATCAGAAACACTGTCCTCAACATCTTGGCTGGTGCTAGGACCCTGCTCAACACTGTTGTCGTTCCATAGGGTGTCGTCCTCGCTGCCATCCATCGCATTTGAAATGCAGCACTTCTTGAATCCATTTACGATGCACTCTGGGCTGATTGCTTTCCAAGCGGCCATTATCCACTGTCCAAGATCTGCTACGGATGGTTTTTTCAACTTGCCACTTGGAGTGAACTGGTGGTTGCCAGAAAGCATCCACTCGTTGTATTTCTTCCGCAAGTTGTCCTTAAAGGGCTTGTTTACAACAACATCAAGGACTTGTAACTGTGACGTCATTCCACTTGGAATAATCACTAAGTCAGTCTTCATGGCCTCAACTTCTTTTTTGACTTGTGGTGTCAAATGACCTCGAAATGCATCCAAGACGAGCATTCCTTTCATTTTCAATAATGCTCCTGGACGACGATTCCAGACTGTCTTTAGCCAATCAATAACTAAATCCTCGGTCATCCAACCTTTTTCCTGGCATCTGTAAGCTATCCCTGGGGGAAGTTTTTCCTTTGGCATTGTTTTCCTTCGCAGCACAACATAGGGTGGCAACTTACGTCCATTAGCTAACACTGCCAACATCACTGTGATTCTGGTCTTTTCATTCCCAGTGCTTTTGATCAACACAGACCGGGCGCCCTTCTCGTTCACAGTCACATTTGAGGGCATATCAAAATAAACCGGGGTTTGGTCTGCATTGCCCATTTGGCCCAACAGATACGAATACTTTTTTCGCAAAGATATAACATATCTTTGGAACTTAACCAGTTTTTCACTATAAAATGCTGGAAGTCTTTGTGCTAAAGTCGTACGTCGCCGCAAAGAGAAGCCTGCACGTTTCATCATCCGCACACACCATCCTGTGCTGGCAGAGAAGTCA
>PNEQ01024576.1:0-14149 GCA_003012365.1 Medauroidea extradentata | reverse complement strand
TTTTTTTTTTTTTGGAAAGTATGTGGTAAAGTCCAATGCAGGTTTCTATGATTTGGTTTTCCGATTACGGTTGATATTTTCTCAGCTACAGCAACGTGCAGAAGTTATTTTTAGGACTTTTGAGGGGTGTGGAAATTATATTTTTAATTAGCGAACGGCATTTTTAAAATCATAGGGGCACAGTTTGAAATGTGCCTTCTTTTCGTAGGTAAACTTATTGGAAACAATTTTAATAGCTAAACAGGAAAAACGCTTTTTCACGCCACGCTACAGCACGTCTCACGCGCCGGGTCCACTTACTCTTAACTGTATTTCTGTATTCCATTTGAGCATTGCAAGAACGTACTTTCATTTTGCATGTGATTACAAGGAATTGTTTACGAGAAAACTATTTTAACTGACTTTCACCACTATAAATCTAAACCTTTCATATTTTCCCGAAAATCAAGTATCCTTATAGATGATAGTTTATCGCAGGAAAACTTGACAGTTTGCTGGAATTCAACACACGTTCTGCTTACAAGATTTTTACTGGCTTTCTCTTGTACGTGGAATTGTTGCTCTAGTTGACTGAACCAATAAGAATCCCGCTATTGTAGAATGTTATGCCTGTTGCTCGTCTGCAGACAGCTACGTTGTGTCAGACGCATCGCCCAAGAAACTACAGCGTTTATAAGGGTATGTTGGCCAACAACATTTTCGCGCTATACCATCATCTCTAGGTATCCCTACTGACGTGTAATGTCTTGTAAACAAACAAGTACAGCATGGGCAAACAGTGTGTATAACGTGCAACAACACCACCACTGCATCGATGTCCGGAAGAGCTTGAGTGGCAACCCAGTCTCTCGCCTGTCCACGCCAGCCAACGTCAGCCAAGTTGCTCCGCCATGGCTCGCTATAATCCCTCCCTTCCACTACGTGTCCTCGTCCACTGAGGTAATCGACTTACCCGGCGCTGTTCACGCCCCATTCGGTCGCCATCACAGGGGCTAATAGTGTATTAACTGCTGTCACAGCACATCCCCGCCCTCAGTGTGGTTAACGTGCCTGCCCTGCCAACAACCTGCTCTTGAGGCGCATGACAGGCGTTTGTGGACGAGCGGTGACACTGCTACCAACTGACTTTCACGGGCTCGCCCTTACTTCCGCCATGTGTTGTGATAACAACAAATTTCATTTCAAACGCAAACTATATTTTCTTAGCGCAGACCACTCCTTATTTACTAAAAGCAAGCTGGAACCTGTAACAAATCAAATTATCTATATCAAGATTTTTCTTGTAACAATGCAAATTAGGATAAGTCTTTACAAAGATATAAAATGTCATAAAATATTGTGAAACGATAAAAAATGTATGGGGAAAGTAACAAACAACACGGCTTCACGAACAGTGGCGGCTCGAGGATTGTTGACACGGAGGGCACAAGTTGCCGAGAACTATACACTCCTGTGAACGCGCCGCCCTATACCAATAACTAGAGACCTGAAAAATTCGCGGGTTCAGTGACCTGTAGGGCAGGCTAGCCTCCAAGAACATGTGTGTATTCAAGCAGACATTATCTGCTCACTGGCTGCTCGATGACGCAGTGCAATGGGCATGTATTTAGTTGCTTCTGTACTATTGACTAAGCGACTTCCAGGAAGTGTCAAATAAGTCAAGGACCAATTGCGAAAGTGCCACGAACTAACAGTTGCTGGAATTCTAGCTTGGAGCCACAAGAAAACGCGAATTTTTCAGGTCTCTACCAATAACCATGGAATATGTACTGGCTACTTATTGTGTTGTGAGCAGTCAGTAATAAGCGACACCTACATACCAGCGTGTCAGTGGCTGTAGCGTCAACTAACGCACAACACTATACCGTTCTCTATAACTTGTGCCCTTCCTGGCAACAATCTACAAGCCGCCACTGTTCACGAGTCATGAATGATAGCTGCAGCTATTTCTCGTTTGTAAATTTTGGAAAATGTTTTTCGCTGGAAATAAACTTTAACGACCTGTACCGCACCGACTCCTTGACTTACGGTACAGGATGTAGTCGAGAGAGAATCATCGACTGCCACTTATTCAGACCAGCCTACATCCATGCGTTATCGGTCCTGTTTTTCGACCATATTTTGGACTCACTACAGGAACCGATCTTCCAGCACGATAATACGCATCCCCCATGTCGATATGGCTACACAATTGTACGCCACGGCGGTGTATGTAATGATACACTAGCCTGCTAGAAACCCAAACTCAACTCCATATCGCAGGCATGTGACGCGATGAAATGGCGCCTGACAACCATCCGAACCCCGGAAAAGACCATTGCTAGGGAAGCCCGATTTTGAAGACAAAGTTTTCTTGACTTCTATTTCAAATCTCACGTCTGTTTGAAGGACTGGACGGCTATATCTCTTGGGGGTCTACCTGCGAATGAGACATTATTGTGTCTCAGCAACATAATTTTGACTGGCGCAGTCAACTGACTAACCTCTAAGATATACCCGCGACCGCGCTAGAGTCACAGACTAAATAATAATACAGACGCGAAATGACGAGACGGCTCAGTTGTCACTAACGAACTTCTCTCCATGTTGGCTGCTGGAGGCTGTTAATACCAGCCCCGTGTCCTTGGCTCCTGCGTGTTACTAAAGGTTTCCTAATGGCCTGTATGCTGGCTAGCAGAGCAACTGCCTTACGCTGATTGGCAGTAGGTATTTTCGCCATGTTGCTGGCCAGGAAAGCCATTTTGCTGGCGTGTGTAACTGAGTTCGCCGTTCTTCTGGTTATTTCACTTCTTTATTCCTAAATATTCTGTGCTAGAGCCATGAGTATGTCACAAAAGTAATTTTCCGCCACTTTGATTCAGTGCCTTGCGTGCACACCGGCAGCTCTGCTTTATGGTTATTGGCAGCATATTCTTGTTCGCACCAGTCTCTCTTTTGACTGCACCACATGTCTGTGATTTGCCAGTAGGACTCCAAGACGAGGAAGACTCAAAACATCCCAATCATTGACCATGGCGCAGAGCGGCAGATGTACACATAAGGCATTGAAATCAAACGGTTCAAAAATATTTTTCCCACAAATTTGTGGATCTACCAATAACCAAAAACGAACGAGGTGGCTTAACGGTATCACGTTGAACTCATGTTCGGGAGGACCCGTGTTTAGTTCCTGTTTCGGGCTCTTCTGATCGGTTTTCCATGGTTTCCCAAAATCTCTCCAAGCTAATTCTGGAAATGTTCCTAACTAAAAGAAAAAGTTATGTTTGTGCTGTCCATTGTTTTAACTTGAAAAATATCATCTTTCTTCAGTATTGAGCGTCCTGTTTTTATGCCTGTCTGTTTAACTTGTCTGTTATAAAATAAATGGGTTTGTGTGTTTATTTAAGTATCAGTGTCTCGTCGTTGAAATTTGCTTAATTCTGCTGGACTTTTCTTAGTGTGGTTGGTTTGATCGTCACAAAACAGATATTTTTATTACCAATTAAACATAAGCCTTAGCAGCAATTGTGTACGTCTACAAATCAGTACGTTCTCAAACTGCACATTGGAGAAGCTGCTGCATTTGTTACATTTAATGTTCTGTACGTCCTACGGACTTCATGTTTCAGTGCGACGCATCTTCCATCTCCTTCATATTATGAACCAACTTTTTAATAGATACATGCATTCATATAATTTGTTCTTATATGAATTTCCCCCACTGAACTAGCTTCATTATAATAATGATGTGGAGAACTACATTTTGTTGTAAACTAAATTCTGTCAGAGATGTTGTAAGTTACATGTCAACTCTTGTTTGACCCTAGATGTGATATACGAATGTAATTAACCATGTAAGTTTGAGACAGTTTTATTTACGAAAGACACCAATGTTGGCTATGTCAGCTAACGTAAATCGCATACTTAAATACGTTTTAAGGTGTCAATGGTGTGTTCTTCTACACACCCTATTCATTTTTATCTGAAAGCTAATTAGATGTTCCAGCTGTGTCAAGTTTCAAGCCTGGTGAAAGTTAAAATTGGCGGAAGAGATAAGAGCTGGCGTTATCTTATCGAAACATGACACGCATGTTTACCTTCCCATCAACGTTAATACATTTCTAATTAGTAGTCCTATCCGTGCAAAATTGTTACATGTGAGACTAACTTTAGAAATATTTTATCAGAGAGTTTATTCTGATATAAAAATTTCACTATATAAAATAAAATATAAAAATACATTAATAAAATATTCCATGTTATTTAATTTTTTAATTTAATGGTTTTATTCAATGACAATTTTATTTTATTTGTATTAAAATATACAGACTTTAAAATTGTCTTTAAAACACTACAAATAACTGTACAAAAATATCATTGTTTAACTATTTTATCTAGAACACTATTGATTTCTTACCATTTTAAAGAAGAAGTTCTTTTGTGGCGAACCTTCCTTGTAATGGTATACTTAAAAAAAAACGTTATTTACCCCAGCGAAAGACATGTTGTCTTCTAAATCATTGATAAAACTATTAGGACTGCAGCAAATCTCATTTCTCTTAACCATACACCAAAACTATAAATGGCACAGGCATTCAGTGCATTACATTAGGAAGTTAAGTAAATGTTTTTAAAAATGTATTAACACAATTTTCACGAATATTTTTACATCGCAAAAGATAATATTCCGCAGTAATTTCGAGGCGATAGGTACCATTAACAATACAGTTTATCCCAAAATAAATAGAAATTATTATTTTTTAATTACGATTTCTTCGCCAATTTATCTGTTCCAGACTTTCAGTCTACTAACAAAGCTTTGTACAGTACTGTCGCAATAAGATTTTTTCTGAAAAAATGAATTGTTGAGAAAAATACGCATAAGGGGTGCTCTCCAGTATATCATTAATACTTTTCTTATTAAAATAATTTCTAAATTGTGCGCTGTGTTTCAGAAGTGTGATCTTTTTTTTTTTTTTTAACAATAACCTACAAGAAGCTTGAAAGAGAGGAATAAAAAAATAATACTTTTACAAATACGAGCAACAGATTATTTCTATGGCGTACTACAGAAGTATTCTGTAAGCCAAAGGCAAAATACACCTCCAAGTGTCGCGTGATATATTTTCGCCATTTAAGTTGTATTTTTAAGTTATGTATCTGATAGAGTTATTCTATGCTATTCACTGTAAGGCGAGCCCTTTTGAAGAAGGTATAATGTAAAATAGTAATAAAAAGTATGTTTTTACCTAGGGCTCCGGCGGTAATTTTTCAGTGCAGTTTGTTTATTGCTTACATGACAATGTTTACATAAAAGCAGCTGAAAGACACAAATTAGCTGGAAAGAAATAATAATAATCAGGCTGCTAATTATGCTTGTTTTTACCATGGCATCCCTCGGGATCTTTATTTAAATTGCCTTGATTAGACGAAGGTCCCTTCTTCCATTTAAGTACCTCAAAGCTAGAGGATTATTGTTTAATTACTTTCACAATCGATCCTCTCCTTCGCTGAGTAAAAGCTGAATCGCGACTATCCGACTTCAACGATTACGTAACAGAGACTCCATCAACCTAGCACGTGAAACTCAGAACTCTTAATTGCGGGAATTTTTGGTATGTTCTGAAACCACTGTTTTTTTTTTTGTGAAAAGAGTTTTTCATCAGTTTGTTTCAGTGTCTTACGTACACATATGCAGCTGTGCTTCATGGTTATTGGGTAGAAAGAATTTATGCAGAAGCGGCGTTCATTATACTGTGCCAATCTGGATAACGTTTATACCACACGTCCTAGACGCTGAGAGTTAAAAACATCCTGTCACTGACCACGAAACAAATTGGCAGATGTGCACATATATCGTTGAAACAGACTGGGACAGAATTTGTTCACCTATGCATTGCACGAAGATTCAGTTCGGGCTGGAAAAAAACCGTCGGACCGGTTTCAAGCGGTTCCGAGACAGAAAAAATTGGCTATATCGACGTCTGTTTCACTTGAGTGTGTAACCGTGAAACGTAGACCTTTAATATGAACACTAGTCGTTGCAGTGTATAGCAAATATCAAACTAAATAACAATTCGGGAACAGTATATCGAAGCGAAGCACAAATTTATTTAAAGGCAAATATGTCGCTCCGCGAGTTAATAATTAATTCGCGAATTTATTGGTTCATACCGAATGTAACATTGCTCGCTATATATCGTCTCACTAATGGGGACTTGTACCCACTGGTTCGTATCCAGAGCGTACACAAATATGTTACATTCCTCGGGCAGTGATGGGGTCACCGTGCAAATACATTTTGTTCATAAACATTGAAAGAAAAGTATTATTGCAGTTATCATATTTCTGACAAAATAGCGGCAACAGTCCAGTTTACTTGTCGGTAACCATCTGGATTGTTCATTCAACTATATGTCCAGTAGAAGAAGCGAAGTGAATCTTTGTTTCACACAACATATTCTAACTTCTACGGAACATATTGTAACGTCTACAGAACATATCGTAACTTCTGAAGAACATATTGTAGTACGAACGATCCAGATAGTACCGATAACCAAAATGGACAGAAGCATGATACCTACAACAATACTTTCCTTCAGTGAGCTCATATCCGTAAACACAGTGGATATAAGCTGGGCTCTGGTAAATAGAATATTGATGCACGTTTTCAAACATCCTATATAGACTGCGCGATGACATATTACCAAAAACAGGAAAAAATCGTGGGTTAACTTATCTATGTGTTAGCCTCGAATAATATATGCGTACTCAAGAAGAAAACTGATGCTCATTGGCAACTCGCTGGAGCGCAATACCACGTGATTGGATCGGCATTTAGCTGCTTCCTTTGTATAAGTTCAGCATTCTCCAAAATACGCCATGAGCCAGTCGCAAAAGTGATACGAATAAACAGTTATTCCAGTACTAGTTTGTGGACAAAAGGAAAGAGCTTGACTTATTTTTACTTTTTTTTTTTCTGCTGTGGTCCGAACTGTATACATCATTCTACACATTTCTAAGTTCCTAATCAAGCAAACAGTTTCCGACTATTGGTTCATGAAGCTGTGTGTCGTATAGTTGATACAGTACCATTTGTACACAACCGTTAACAACTGAATGTCACTCCTATAACGTGTCGTCGGGCAGTCTTTACAATGTTCAACAAACGCCAACTACTTCTCCTTTCAGAAACTTCAGCGCGTAGACCTAGTCACGGTGTTTACGGATATGAGTTTATGGACAAAATATATTTACATGGTATTCACCTACCTAATACTGAGCAGTGTACTATATGTTTAGTCACACTTCGTGCACGTAACTAGAGAAACCATTCGGAATTTAAAAGGAGTGCTTCTATATCCTGGCCAGATGCTGATATAGCACGTATACTTCCTACAAAAAAAATATATATACACGTGCCCACAAAATATTCTGTTGGCATCTATGTTTGATAAGAACATTTCTACTTTTTAACTAAGAGTCAGTATGTACATAAACGTAAATTGTGTTAGTTTTAAGCGTGACTTGTTAATTTGTAAATGAACGAAATTTATTTAATATGTGGTCTTTAACTACAGTACACAATCGTATTGTAAAGTTTTACACAGGAAATTTCAGCATAAATATTTTTGCATCACATTGTTTCATTGCCTTACGTGCACGTTAGTATCTCTCTTTGTGTTTATTGGCTGTGTGTATACGAGTAGTGTGGTTTTTTTATTTGTCTGGACCAATCAGAACATAGTTAACTGTTACACTACACGTCTGTGGTTTCCTGATAAAATCCCAAGACGCTCGGAATTAAAACATAATAATTTGCCGCGAAGCAGAGCTGTAGGTGTGCCACAGAAACAAAGTGGTACAAAAATATTTTCGTGAAAACTTCCTGTGCCTATATAAAGTATCCGTTGACAACAATTAGTTGACCTCGGCTTGTGTTTGATACGATATGCGTCTAAAAGTGTTCTTATTGCTGTTGCTAAGCTGGCCGCCAGCCCAACCCTCCTAAGGGAATGTAGGTCTTCGCAAATATAATTTTGTTTGAAAATTACTCAACATGTGTTTAAATTACTTTTCTTAGGCAGACATTTTTAACACATTTCATGTGTATTGTTCTATTTCAGGACGACATTTAATCTCTACCACTATTTTCTTACGATTTAAAATATATAAAGTGGGCGTTATCGCAAAGCTGCAATGGAATTGACTAACGAGCAGTTTGTCGAGTGAACAAATACTTCTTTCAGTAGAATATTAGAAAACTTCCATCTGTCCACCGAGCATGGTAGCGCTGTAGTAGCATTCGTGGGACTTACATTCGGGATGATGTGGTTTCGATTCCCTGACAAACTGCCAGGATTTCGGAGTTTCATGATCTGCGACCATTCAACACCTCTGGCAGCTTCCGCTACTATATATGTCCGTTATATATTTAAGAACCTTGAAATATATGTTGATGTTGAAATTACTTTCTCTTATGATACCGTGGGATTACATTTTCAGTGTTTACGTTTAAACTTAGCAGGAAAACAAAGGTTTGTTTGAACCAGTGTTTTAATGTTTGTTAGTAACGTAGAACTCGCGTCATAAAACCAAATAAATAAAACTGACGGTCTTCTTTTATAATAATATAGTTGTAGGAATAATTTTTTTTTTTTTTTATAGAAATAACTGAAACCAGTAATTACTGAACAAAAACTGGACCTGTCACTATTACTGACACTATTAATCATTATGTTAAAATTTGAGGAGTATGTAGATAAAATTATATTTGTGGCTCCTTGTACGTCTTTCCACATCAGTGATTATAATAGTTTCATTTCCATAATTGCACTTTAGAGGGGCCAAACTTCTAAGCAACTTGTAGATAATAGCTTGTGTTACACACCTCTGATTCTATAGTTAAAAAACAAGTATAGCTAGTAAAACTAAGTCAATTTTCTTCGACCTTCTCCTGGGAGGTAGCGGCGTCCCATAAATTAGAGTAGTTTTCGTTAAACGACTTTTTCAAAATATACCAGTCTTCACAAATAATATAGTTTTATTGCAAATTAAGAACCACTACTTCTTGAGGTGGACGTAGAATGGCTGCCTACGGCGAACTGTGCCAGATTTTACAATATGCTAACCTTATAAAATATTAATAATCAAGGAAAGGAATATTTCCCGAGTGCTATTTCATGCAAATGTTACAATCCACTGATTTGGGTATTAGCCCAGATCATGTGTCTATTAGTTATTACTCACTGAAACTATAGCCAACGAATGAATAGACTGCGCTGGAGTATGTATAGAACAGTGGATTCTATCTAACATGCAGGTTATTGAAATCACTAATTTTTCCTTTCCTTACCAGGAACACAATAAGGTTGTCTGAATAGTGTTTTTTTTTTTCAGTTAATATTAACAAAAAGGTTGATTTTGAGTCAAAGTAAGTGCTTAAATAAATTTTTTAAGCCTTAAAAATAAGAAAAATAGTTCTTACGTCTTTGGTCATATAAAATAAATATTTATGTTCTGAAAGCTTCAAAACCAACATTGTGCGAAATACAGACATTTTTAAGACTGCTCAGTCATAACAATTTCTGTAGTTAAGTTTAAGAAAATTTAATTTTCTTGGTTTTAATTTAAAAACAACTTTCAAAGTAGATTTTTGAAAATGTATCATATTTTTATTTTTATTAAGAACAATGTGTGTCTATATAAATAAATATGTATGTATATATATCAGACTTAAAAGTGACTTGAAAGAAAATTACTCATGTCTTTTCTCAGAAAGTCACGCAGCCATCATCGGTACACCTCAGGACACAGAGAACCTGTCGATACGCACGTAGGGTAGTAAAGTTTGGTAAACATGCGAGTATTTTCGTGAACATCTGGTGTCGACGTAAATACAGAGCATCTGCCGCTCGTACGTAAATGGTTTAGTAGTCTCAGAACGTGCACAATCAGTCAGTCGTTCACAATGCGTGACGCTGCGGGCATTGAAGCGTATACGATTAAACGAATCAGTTACATTGGCCGTGATACAGTTGATAATTTATTAATTTAGTAAGTAGGAAATAAGTATGCGTCATTGCGTTCTAAATTAATCACTACTTACTTTGTTTTCTTATCATCACGTTCCACGTTGAATTGTTAATAAGTTAAAGTAAATTACATTTAACGGGAACCGATTGGAACTGCCCCTAGCCGTGTTACAACGGTTTTTTTTGTGGTTCAAATATTTTATCTGTTTGTCCTTTGGACAAAGATGGCCTCAAACCTGTGTTGTATATGCTTTGGCGGTGCCCGAATTTTCTTCTTTTTCTTCTTTATTACTTTTCTTATGTGGTAGACTTTGCTGTATATGACCATATTCCATTTATGGAATTTCATGTTGTGTATATATCCTGCTGACTAGAGCATATTCTGCTTATTTGTTTTCTATTCTTTGTAGTTTTCTTTGACAGACATGTGCATTGCAGTGGAGTAAATTTTAAAAAATCGACATCCAGTCTTGCAGTCCCATTGTACAACTCTTTCAAAGATCGTCTAATTTGCGTGTTATTGGACTACAACGACTGCGATCTGTCGCAGGATCTAGGACCAACTGTTAATAGTGTGATAGTCACCATCTTGAATTTTTGTATTTTGTATCATAACTTTCCTTCTGAGCAAATTTTTGGAACTTTAACCTAACTACGGAATAGAATACATACTGATATAATGTTAGACATCGTAAATATATTTTTGTCGTTACTGTCGTTACAGATTGAATTACAGTTTGAAATTTCTTATTACGTTCATTACTGCAATTCGATCCGTAACAACAGTAACGGAAAATAAAAATGTGTGGTGTTTAAAACTCTATCTATTCCGTAGTTAGGTTAAAGTTTCAAAAAATTACCCAGAAGATTCGTTTTGACACAAAATACAAAAATTCAAGAGGGTGACTATCGCTCACTCTTAATGTGGATTCACAACCACACTTAACGTACGTACTAACACACGAACGTACGTTATGTATTCGAGATGTAATCTAGACGTGCGCGGAAATTGTTTCTGTCATAACAAAGTGTCGGTAACAGATGATCGTAATTTTACTTTTATATTTCGAAACAAATTAAATAATTTATGGCCACAATATAAATGATTTCTCAATATAAATTAATATTTATTTGAGTCTTGCGTTTGCTCATGCTGCATTCACAACCACCACTTAGCGTGCGTACGTGCGTACGATGTAGAAAGTTGATCAACTCTGTTATACTGTGTTTCATATAACGTTGGTAAAATTTTACTGCTACTTATAGACAGTAATTTTTAACATTTTGTGGTTTGTGACACAATACAAGACATTTTTACATCTAAAATTAGCCGGGGATGTCCATTTCACCATTTCCACTGCAAAGTTTGTCTTTCAATGTGCCACAATTCACAAAATATTAACAATTATTGGCCGTAAGTACCGGTAAAATTTCGCCAAACTTATATTAACAGAATATGCGTATGTACGTTATGCGAGATGTGAATGATAGCATGCATACTCGTTGTTTCAACTTTTACTCGTATTACGCGCGTACGCTACGTGGTGGTTGTGAATACAGCTTTACTCGTTCATCCTTGCCTCATCGTCTGTACGCCAAGGCGCTGAACTAGCATCCATTTTCTCCTTGAGTACTTCTCTTAAGGCCTTGTTACCGAGTTTCGCAGTGATTTCGAATTTTTTTTATTGCTACCTAATACTCATATCAAAATTTTGCTCTACAGTTTTGACACTTATATGTTATAATTAAATTAGTAACTGAATTTTTTTGTAGATTTGTACTGAACGGATTTTTTAGATTTCATCACCCAAAGTACCACGTTTTTTGTCGTGAAAATAAGCAAAAATGAAGCTTTTTTTTTTTTTGCTGACGAACGGTACATTATTTTTAAAAATGCATCCACAGTATTGTGCATCGTGTGACTGCACATTGACTCAACTTTTTTTCAAAGCTTCTGGTTAAAAAATATTTGAGTTATTGGCACCTGTCTAAAAAAAACTCAGGCACAAGTCCGTAACACTCCGACTCATTGGTGGAGTAAATTTACAAATATTTTTTTTATTTAGGTTAGGTAACAAAAGTGAGATAGAAGGTGATAGTAATGAAAGTTAAGGCTGTGTTGATGTTGCATGTTGCAGTGCCAATCATCCCCGAGTTCCTGTACGACATCAGGCACCCCAACGAGACCCAACTGAGGGACCACCCCCTCCCCACCACCCCTGCCACCCTCACCACCGAGCTTCCGGACAATGTCAGCGGCCTCGAGTTCCTCGACCTCACCACCACATCCTATGACATGCAGGGTGAGTGAAGTGCATGCGTAACTATACGCTGTTCCCTTTGAAAGAAGCACGTTCATAGGTCGTCTTGACGAGAACAATAACAAATATACGTGTCAAGTAGATATACTTGGGATAGTGTGGTCAGCTTGGGACACTTCGCAAGCATTGTTATTACTCCAGACTTAAATAAATAATTTTATTGTTAGTTTCAGTTGCCCCTTGGTAATATATCATACACATTTCATTATTGCTGTTATGGCTACTAAACTTTTAAACAAATATTCCAAGGTAGTGTGCCAAGTATGTCGAGTTGACTGTATTTTTTCTCTCTTAAGTACGTAGAAACATGTACTCTATTTTAAATCTAATACTACTTTACTTAGTCTATACTAACTAAGACTGAAACTTGAAAATAATAACCACAGAGTAAAAAAACTAATTTTACCTGGAGTAGCATTTTCAATGATTTTTTGTATGCGAAATTCCATACATAAACGGTTTTTTAGCAACGATACTGCTAACCAGTAAACATTCTGTAATGAAAATGAGTGAGTGAGCACTGGCGTTTAAATTCACTGATATAACCAAAACAAATTATCCTCAATATTAAAGTCTTCAGCCACTGATAAAATTTGTTAAAATATTTTCCTTATGATACAGTAGAGGAAAATAATTTTTAAAATACATTACTGACGGAGTATTACTGGGTTCAATTAAGATATCGGTGTTCTTTCACCCGAGCCATGATTTTGTGCCGAAAATGTTTAGCACAATTTGGTGTCAATTCCTTATGCGAACATTTGCAGTTCTGCTTAATTGTCAGTGTTTGGATGTTGTTGTTAAAGTTTATAAACAATTATGTATGATCATTGAAATATGTTTTTCTATGGCACTTTTAATGGTATTGTTCTTTGCAAGTAGAAACTAAGAAAGGACAGTCTTTCTATTTTGATCTATGTATGTAATAATAAAATAGAAGAAAGAAAGTTCATTTTTCATTTAAATAAAAAGGAAGTTGTAAGTATATATTTTCTTTATTGCGTTAATTTAATCAAAGAACTCAAAAGGTTATGGGCCCAGACACACCACAACTGCGCATTATATAATTTTTTCTTTAAAATTATAATTTTTCGAAGATTTTTTTGAGCACTCAGGAAAATGGATCTTAAAGTAAACATAGGAAACCTTGAAGGAAAAAGCAACTGGGCAACTTGGAAATTCAAGGCACTCATCTTGTTAAGGAGTATTCCTGGAGGAGTTGAAGTTGTATCAGGTGAGTTGATAGAACCTACAAACTCAGGTGCTACATTATCAGCAGATGAAATAAAAACTTATAGTGATAAGTTAGAACATTATAAAAATGCAGATACAAAAGCGTTGTTAGTTTTAACTACCAACATGAATGAGGAAACACTTACTAAAGTAATGAGATTTACTTCAGCACGAGATGTTTGGTTAGAATTACACAGATTGTATGAAGGCATAACAGATGATAAAGTGTTTGACTTATGCATGCAGTTTTTCACGTATAAGTATGATCATAAAGATGATATAGCTAGCCATCTATCGTAATTGAAAAATATCTGGAATAATTTAAAGTTGGAGATGAGTAAAGGAAATGAGTCATCTTCTCTTCCTGATATCTTATTGATATATAAAATCTTGGAAACTCTACCACAAGATTATTTTTCTTTCAAATCCAGTTGGCAGCTAATACCAAAGTCTGAACGTTCTATTGACAATTTAACAGGTCAATTATGTTCACATGAAAGAGCCTTAAATAAAGATTTGTGTCGTGGTTCTATTAACACAGATGAACAAAAAGCTTTAACTGTATTGGAACATAAAAATAGT
>PNEQ01024575.1:0-14150 GCA_003012365.1 Medauroidea extradentata | reverse complement strand
GAACCCAGTACTTCACGTGTCTTTCAGTATTGAAGAGGCGTGGCCCTGGCCTAAACAGGGGCTCAGTGTGTATGTGTAAGTATACATCACCATCATCAAGATCACAAACATCAGTGACGTTGCTTGGGGGCAGCCACATAGTCGTCGGCCACATGACCTGAGAAAGATGTCTCGTGCTCGCATTTCGCCGAGCTCAAACAGCGTAAGTGGCGCCTATGGGTATTCTTAACCTTCCCCTGAACAC
Organism: Medauroidea extradentata; assembly: GCA_003012365.1. NCBI lineage: Eukaryota > Metazoa > Arthropoda > Insecta > Phasmatodea > Phasmatidae > Medauroidea > Medauroidea extradentata. The sequence continues at coordinate 13,906 of PNEQ01024575.1, read as the reverse complement.
AGTCTCTCTTCATTTAGCCCCCATGCAACTAAGAGTCACATTACACCACTAGCAATATAGCATCACAATTTTAGAACTGCATACTATCTTATACAATATAGTGCAGAGGTGTTGAATATACGAAAAAGATTTAACCTTAAAAAATATAATGTGACTAGCAGGGTTGTATAATGAATATGTAATAGCGTAAAGAACAGTGAATGCCAGTTGAAATAACGTGTCATGATAAACTGTCATTGTAGTGTTTATCCATATCGAAGGACTGGAATGACAACTGGTATTAACATGGCATAAAATTAACCTACAATAACTACAATAATACACTACTATAAGCAAGGGAATGGAAACAGTTCTGCGTTAGATTAGGGCAAGAGTGACTGACTCAACAAGCTGATGTGCGCTGAGTCAAACACAAAAAAACTAATCCTGAAACACATTCATTGCACATGTACAAGAAAAATTTACTTTTGAAATTATTGCAGATCAGGAATACGATGTTGCTAAGTACTTCTTAATTAATACTCCAGATGTATAATCGTCACTACGTACACGCTGACCTGAGATTGTAATCTTGCCTTAGAGTGACTTTCAGCAGTTACTTTCAATTTCATGGAATGATGATGAAGATATGCTGGAAGTTCTTATCTTACTTCTAATCAATAGTATTAATATTTCCTAATTAAATATTTATGATAACACTAGTGAATGTACATTTCACATGCACTTATTCAGGGACAGAATTTTTTATCTTGTTTTAATATTTCTGCTAAGGTAAAAAAATACACTGTACAAAACAACAATGTTCTATGTACAATATGACATGCAATTCGTTTTACACATCCTACTCTTCATGAAACACTGTTTATAAGAAAACTAAACCAATTTGATCTCTTTTGTAATTTTTAAGTATGTCTGCATTCCAAGAATTTCATATAAGCTGTACTACTGCATCAAGTGGCTGCAGTAGTCGAGTGATTAGACCTCTTGCTTCCCATCTAGGCAATTTGGGTTCATTCCCTAGTGGAGTTGACTTGATTTTTTTGCATGTGTGAAACGTGGTGGTCCACGTTGTTGGCCGGCTTGTTTTGTCGGGGAAATCCCATTTCCCCCACCTCCCTCATTTCATCACTGCTCTAACATTATCTTACCTTATCCATTCTTCACGCTGGACAGGGAGAGGGGTCGGCCTCGCTTGTGTCTAGCAGCCGGCCCAAATTTCACTCCAGCCATCTCTCATCCACAACCGTTACCCTGCCCCAGGCAGGAAACATGTGTGGGTTTACATTTTCATGTACTACTGCATCAAACGTCAATGAGAGGACAAGATTTATTTATTTTTGGGCCATACCACTAGAACAGTTGTTTTCACCCCAACTCGTGAGGCTGTTATGCCCCATTTTTTTGTACACTGGATGTTTTTAATTTTGCCCCCTAGGCCTAAACTCATAACCAACAAACATTCCCATAACTACCCCATAAGGGTTACAGACTCCCCCAAGGATATCAGTATTCGTAAAAAAAAAAATGTTGTGTAAAATGGAATGACATTATAGACTGATTTAAAAATTACATTATCACTACTAGTCTGTGACATTTCACTTTTTGTAATTTGTATGTTCTTTACAAAATCTACAACCAAAACTGTGATTTCAATGATAATAGATTTTGCTTTCAATTTAGTTAATGGTATGTATGAAAGAACCAAGCCAACATTCACATGAAGAGAAATACTGTACACAAAAAAAATTGGAAAATCAAATCAGGGTGGTCAGATAAAGAATCAAACCTGAGCCCTCCTAAATATGAGTTCAGTAAGTTTCCAATACACCACCTTACATACTCTTCAAAGAACATAATATGTAACATTTTAGCAATTTAGTAATATGGTAACAGTTCACAAAATGTAATCCTGAAACAGAACTTTCCAAAACGTATTCAAATGCAGACTTACAAATCTGCTAATGTAGGAAGGTATAACTACAGACAATCAGCTGAATGTATGTACTGCCTGGCCTAGCGACATATTTCTGGGACATTATTTATGACGCTTTAACATTTAATTATGACAAAAGAAATTATACTTAGCAAATGCCATCTCTGGATAATGTTTGCTCTAATGCCAAACACTATTAGTAACAGAAGTACAGCCCCTAATAATGTTTAGCTTAGCAACTCTCTGGGGACTGATGAGGAGACTATAAATACTCCAGGTAAGAGTGGGGCCTGGGATACATCAGCTAGTCTCACATCACCCACCCATCCCTTGATTCAAAATGAAAATATAAAAACGAACTACAAATACGTGGTACAGATAGAAACACAGAAAATATGCATACATGCACCACTCTACTGTGCACATAACTCAGGTGAAAACAAGACTATACAGCACGTCGAAAGAAGCACCTGCACATTCTATGCAAAACTGAATAATTATATAATGTATAATGACAAGCTTGTCCTGTAAGGTTGATGAGATTCATGTCGATGGCAAGATTATTTAAGACAGTTATGCACAACATGACACAACAGTAACTGGGAGAGGTGGCAAGCCACCACGGCTTCTGTAATGTAAACCATCCTCGTATTAACATGGAGTGATTTCGAGAAACCATGGAAAAATTAAATCAGGATGGCCACAACAAGGGTGCTCCCAAATGTGAGTCCAACGTGTTACTACTGTGGCACCTCTGGTAAATATCAAGAATCACTACTCATGTGAAAACTAACAAAAAAAATGCAGAAGTGTACACTTTACAATCAATTTAAGTGAACAATAACAGAAACTAGTAGTCACAATTAATTATTCAGCCCACATTCTACCAACTCGATAGTGGGAATGGATAAAAAGATCAAGCAAATTGTGCTGTAAAAGTATGTACATTATCTAACTATAATAAATTGGTGAAATTCATTTTTTACGATTAATTTTACGTAAATATTACAAGAAAATACATGTGCAAGTACTGAAAATGCCCTACATCATAAAAACTCAATACTGGGGAAGACTATGAAGCTCAGGGAAATTGTGGGGTAAAAATTCATAAAATAATAATACTACTAATAATAATAAACTGCAAAAATTTACAATTTACGACAAATTTCAGTGAATTATAACTGCCCATTGTAAATAAGACTGCATTATAAAAATTCTGTAGTGATGAGGGCTGTACAGATCTGGGTAATTGTATAGTTAAAGTACACAAAATATTAATAAGCAAAGAAAAAGTATTAAAATTCACAAAAACACACTAAACTCATTGTAGCACGAAATAAAGGCGTAGAAAACAACTACCGTAGTAGGTGCATATTGCACTGATGTACTAGTACATACACAATGCAAAACTTTATAGCAGAAATACCTCTGGACAAAATAACTAGCGTATAAAATTGATGTGGTACGCATGTTGCACCAATGGTACACGTCTTCCATACCCATTCTACAATCTATTTAAACACATTCTAAGGTCAACACAAGCCGCAGAAAATAAATATGGTATTTAATTCATGTTGTACGCATGCTGACCAAAAATTATTGTAACTAAAAGACAACAGTGATAATAAACCCCTATGATACCAAACTTTCATCCAGCACACTTATTTTACACAAATTACAACAGAATTTTTTGTAAGATAACATCTGTACTTACTCAACGAGATGGAGGATACAAATCCTTCGCAGCGATTAGTAAATTATGCATTAGTTCCCTGTTGTCGCGATACCTTCCTTTGTTACTATACCGTACCTCCACACACATCGCATGCATAACTTGTTCGCGCCTGTGTCTCAATCAGTGAAATTCAAGTAATACCTATTATCCATGAGAACTCCAAATTCCTAAACATCCATAAAACACATTAAATATACCACTAATACACTGTGAAGCACAGTTAGTACTAGCAACTGTCGTTTGTACAGTATGGTCAAAATCTCCCTCAATACACACACCTATCGCTGCCAAAACACTTGGTAGATGCATGACTGTTTCCACAATACTAAATGTGCTGCCTAAAGAACAGTTGCGTAACATATTAGGTACTAGCCCTACTTTCAATATATAATGCTAGAAGCGCTAGTAGCACATAAAAACAGACATCATGACGAGTACATACAACAGTCTCTCCGACTTAGAATTTAGATGAAAAACTGCAAAACTGAAAGTAAGTAAACTACAATTTTCTTTACGTACCATTATTTTTCACCACTGTAGAAACATTTTTATTAATAAACTTTACATGTGAAAACAATAGTTTGGCCAGTTCACAATGAGTAGTGATTCTTAATATTTACTGCACCACCATTGTTGGCATGCTTGTAATATAATACTCGCACAATACAAGAATTTACTGTAACCAAACAATTAATTAGTACTTCTTTCTGCGTCGCTTCATGTATTTGTCATTGGGCTTGACTTTTCACGATGCTCCATTTTCCCTGCCAAAATTCAGTTTACATTTTTACACCATGTATGGACCATAAATCTGATGCATAGTTTCAAAAACAACTCCCTCAAATTATGTTGCTGACACAGCATGTACTCCATGTCTACAGACTCTAACACTTTATTAGCCAAACGTTTACTCAGCCCAGAACAGTAACCCACAATTGGCAAGTTTTGGAATACAACACTACTTACCTGCCTAAGTGTTCTTGTGAACTGAGTGTACGGATAGCACAAAGATTTTGGACTGTATGCTCTGGCGGTTATAATCATATGTTCGGAAGCTTCCTTAGTAGATGACAACAACTCGCAACAGGTTTTGCAGTTCCTCATTAGCTTCCAAAACTTCTTCACAATGTAGCCACAAATATATGCATGAACGAACCCACATGTCTCATTACATTTGGGCAATCGGTAGCAGCAGTTAGATTTGAGTCATTCTTCACTATATACACCATTTCTGGAAAGTCAATGGGTGAATTACCAACATCCTCACAAATTCCATCAATCAGGAGACTTCTTAAAGTTTCTAGCTCCTTCCGTTATGTCCTGTTCACAATTTGTCCCAACTGAATGTGGAGACAAGAAATTGTTAAGCAGAAGTGATTTGAAATAGGTAACAAAATATGAGCAAGTCGGAATGTTGTTTCGTACTCCTTGGCTTCTAAAACAGCAAAAAAAAAATTTCAACTGGATCCCGATTGAAATTTCTAGGGCACAAAAATTTAAATCCACACTTGCTAAGCTTTTTCCACAAATATCTCATCCCCTCAATGATTGAAATCCAATTCCTAATAGTAGGGGGCACAGAATCATTCCCCTTATCATCAATACAGTAAATTTAACATATCTCAACACTTAACAGCCTCAATCCAGAATTCTTCATGTGACTATTTTGCTGTGATAGCACAACACAGATATTTACCATTTCGGGCATGTAAAGAACCCCCCATTTAAACTGTCAAACAGTTTGTCCATGAATAATAGAAAATCTGTTGTCTCTACAGCAGATGCATCTAATTCAGGAGCATATTTCCCATATTCTGCAAATTGTCTCATTAATGGCGTGGTTCACCTCAGTTTTCAACGTCTTTTTATGTTTTTATATTTGTACCAGACATTTTTTTTCTCTTATTTTAGACATAAATTGTGACTGAATCTTCCTATTAGAAAATTGTTGTATCTCTCATAGTTTTCGCGTAATGAGTCGTAAACATCAAAATTTGCACTTTATAGTTTTATGTACACCATTAAAACCAACTGACTTACCACACCGAAAAAATTCAGTATGTAACAATGTTGTAGTCTATGATTTGACATACATAAATACAAAAATAAATATTTCTTTGTATTTTAAAAAAAAATTAATTTTTAAATTTTCATTTTAAAATTCAGCATTTTTTATTAAATACAAAAATATTTAATTTTTTGTTTTTATATGTGTCATTTCATAGCCTACAACATTGTTATACACTGTGAATTTTTTTCAGTTTGGCAAGTCTGTTTTAGTAGCGTACATAAAACCATAAAGTGCAAATTATGACGTTTACTACTCACTGCGCGAAAACTATGAGAGATACAACAATTTTTGAAGAAAGAAGACTTAGTCACAATTTATATTTAAAATAAGAAAAATATTTGGTACAAATATAAAAAGATGTTGAAAACTGAGGTGAACCGCGCCCTTAAACATTAAACTCTCTGGCTAAACACTTGAGCACACATGCTAACCTTCATTTTTTAAATTTTGTCTGGGAAAATATGTTTGTCTGTCAACTTGGGGCACATACATATGTCTTCATCACAGTGATCCAATTTATACAACTGGACAACATGTTTCCATGAAGAAGTCTGGACACCTGATTTCCAAGTAAATTCTACATCTTTACTCAACAAATGGTTGCGCACACATTTGAGCAAACGAGGTACATCGTATAGTGGAATCACTTCTTCCCCATTCACATTGAAATCAGTGTCTAGACATTCAACCCCTTTCTGTAAGCATTCGCGCCCTACTATCTTCCAAAAGAGAATTGATTGCAGCCTGATTGGTGGAACCCTGGTCGCACAGTTGCCACAACATTTAGGCCCGTAGTACAGACACTCCTGATGACATTTTTGATGAGCACTGCAAGATTGGAAGACTTTGTTGTGCTCTCACAAAACAAAGACTACAGGCTGTTTCCACTTTCTCTTTATTCCACGTACCATAAAAACCAGTACATGGCCAGCCAGTCTTGATCGTCTGTCATCATTCCCAAAATCCTCGAAACTCACAATCTTGTCTGACTTTTCATTGAAGTGAATACCAGGTTCGAGAGCCATTTCATTGAACAAGACACAACAATATTTGTCCAAATCATTCATTTTGGACACTGTCTTCTGCAAATTATCCATAATCCTTTGGATCGTCTAGGGGAGAATGGGATTGTGCTAAGCAACTTCATTAGTGTCTTCTGAGAGGGCAGAGCAAATATTTTCGGAAGAAGCCTGTAGCCTTTCCCATTCTGCTTCAGTTTCTGAAGGTTAACTTGTGACATAATTAATCTTAATGTCACAGAATCAACATGTTCAGAAATATGCTGAAAACACGCTTGTTTTGAAAAATGTTGAGACATTTTCACTAGTTTACGGAAAGAAAGGTTAGTTTAAGTCAACTTACGTGTTTGACGCTTCAAATTTGCTGCTGTTTTATACAACAAACTTGCTCTTGGTGTTAGTTGTGTACACCTCTTCACCTGAACAGACTTCAGAAGACTGCAGCTCTCATTTCGCACCGGCAAACCTAAACCAAAAGAATTAAATTAGAGCAGCAATGCACGACATTACTTCACATGATCTAAAACACATAGGAAAGTGCAAAATAAATGATAATGTTGTTTACATTTGGCTAGCAATGCAGCACTTAAGCAGTAATTTATACTACCATTCAACTACACTTTTGCACTGCATAAATTAAAAAAATACTTTCAGAAATCATAGTGAATTCTGTTGCCCGCTGAGGGTAGGATATACTAAATTTGTAATTAGAGTAAATATTTTTGCAATTGCAAATATGGCAGTCCATTAGATGCGTTAAAAGAATTTGAGGATTAAAAATGCTAAGTAGGAATCAGTGCACCCGGATTTCATTACTATAGCAGCATATAGGCCTACCACGAATTGACAGACTAAAAGGCAGACCGACATAATTTATTTATCATGAAGGAAAGTTTGAACGGGTAAAGTATGTAGGAAGAAAAAGCTATATTTTGTTTTCATGACTGAAAAATACATGTAGACAAATTATTAAATTTTTTTAAAATTTATGTTAGGTGCGTATAAATATGTATTTAGGAGTATTGTTTTGCTGGTCATACTATTTGAATATGTACTATCTGCTGAGAAAAATGGTCAACATAATGTACTTGTAGCCCAAATTGCATAAATTAAAAATTTTCTCATATTTCTGAGGTATTCATTACTGTACAGTAACATCTCTCCACTCAAAAGTATAATGCTACTGCATGGCTTTACAATCACTGAAGTAGAAAGGTTTGAAGCAAAATCATCTGTTACAAATGTAACCAGTCCAAACATGTTTCTAAGCAAGTCTACTTAGTACAGTTCTTACTGCTACCCATACAGCACAAGTATTAACATTCAAAAGTTATTAATATATGTTGATTGCAGCTATCTATAACTTCATGTCATTTCACTAAACCTACGACTCTACACAGAGAAATCTCAATCATACATTAAGCCAAATAAACTTTGAGAAATAGAAGTGAGAGAAACCTAGAAAAAGGTCAACTTCAGTAGAATATTATATACTCTGGTATCTTTTATGCAGCCATCGTAAAGAACTTTACTGAAAGTTAAGATTGTAGCCAAGTCTTACAGTTTTATCTATATAATATGACGATATGAAGCATAACATATTTTTCCTATGCTCCCTTTCACATTTCTGTCACCTGACAATAGACTCAAGCTGTAGCTATAATAACTAGTTTTAACTGTTATTTTACCAAACAATGAATTTACCTGATCTTGGCTTACAGTGAAAAAGTTTTAAAATGAACCAATTTGTACAATTACTGAATGTTATTATGGATGATTAAAAGTTAGGTTAAAATTTTTTAAATGACGCATTGCATTTAATCAAAATAAGTTGCAAAATACACCACCTGGTATAATACAGAAAATAGTAATGTAAAACAAAAGACGAGGCAGCTAGGCTATCAGTATGTACAAAAGACAGAAGCACAAGTACTAAAACATGAGTACTTGTGCTTCTGTCTTTGGTAAATACTGAAAATAGGTTCATGTTAGGAATATGTTCCATTAACTTAGCCAGCCGTCTTACCAATAAAAGCCTCTACAAACAGGAGACCCTATTAATAAAGGCCACTGCCACTTAAACAGCTGTGTCTGTAGGAGTTGTCCAGCTGACTGTGGAAATTACAGAAACAGAATCAGTGACATATGTCATATGTAAAATACTGTTCAAATGGATATACCTAGTGATATTTGTCTTTGTACATCAGACTGCAATGCCTGACCCATCAATATAATACTATATGTCATAAAAAAAGAAGGCCAACAAGATGCTTTGATAATATACAGATATGATACAACTAAAAATGTGATGTGGTCCTATGCACAACTATGTTTAATAACTCACAACATGTTTGTAATACAAAGGTTAATAAGTGATGTAGTGTTAGGCTAACAGCAAGTATAAGCAGTGGAACATACTGTGTATAAATGATACAATATTGTGATGACGTAAAGAAGTAAATAAAATAGTGGCTCACTTTTCTGCCTTTTGTTGGCTAAGTACAACAAATCACACCCAGGGTTGGGTTATTACACGTAGAATATTATTTTTCTACAAACACGTAGAAAATGATGTAGAATGAGTATGTAGGAAATTATTTATTTTGCTGTAAAAATAATTACTTTGCATTTTTTGAGTTAGCGGATCTGTCCCGTAAGCCTTATGTAGTATAGTACGGAAAGTATTTTTCCTTGTATAGCTACATTAATATTTCCTATGAGTTTATCTACAAAAAGAAGACCCTTCAAACTGTCTTCCTGTCGTTTTAAAAATGCTGTCTGCTAATAAAAAACATGATTAGCAAGCCCCTCAAATATTCTAAATATATACAACAAACTTTCCACAGTTCAAATACTAAGGTCATCACTTGAAGTCCCGTTGCAAAACACTTACTACAAAAACACTGCACGCTAGTTTTGTACCCTTCGCCTAAAGGCAGTGAGGTGTTTGACGGATGAGTTACATTTGACTTATTCCCTTCCCCGCTTGCGTGCACAAACGTAAAAAATACTGAAGTACACTAGCTCTTAAATGAAATGTCATGGTTTGTATTTGCCACCTAATAAAGTGTATTTTTACATCTATTTACACAATGGCATATAATAGCAACAAACTAATAACATGCTAGGCATTGGACAAGACACTTCAGCTGTTACAATATGGCTGGCAGGCCAAAGCATTTTTTTGTGGAGTGACATAGACTTTGATTCAGTTAAAGAAAATAACAACTGTGGAGCATTTTGTACTGCGAATCAGAACACTTTAAAGAATAGCGCTGCAAAATTACCAGAATCAGCACAGGGAAGTTATTTTATTTTATCCACCTTTGATGTATGTAATATGCTAAAAACAACCATAAAATTAAAAAATACACAACACTACCGGCATACTGTGATAACAATAACAAGTTTTGCAACATACAATATTATAAAGGGGGAGAGTAGGGGGCAGCAAGTAATGATAATTATTCAGGCACAGGCACTCCGCCTTCTTTCACAAATAAAAGCAGAAATCTGGCCAGAAAAATTTAGTTAACCTTACTGTAGGTTACAACTCGATCGTACCAAAATTTGAATGCTCGAACAACTACATATTGGTCAAGCCCGAAATAAAAGAAAACAGTGGACACACATCTCTCGGGGAGAGAACCAGTCCAAATGACAAAATATTATACTGGTAAGTCTGCATCCTGCCAGAAAAACACAACAAATATTTCATTACTGCCACAATACTATAACGCAGACTAAACAAAATATTGCAAAGGTACAGCATTACTCTAAACCATTAGTCCTTCAGATTCTAGTCCATCGGAGCTTGCACCTCCCTACCAGCATCATCGACCCCGTCTTGTTGCCCTCACACGTGTTTCAAACACAAAGTCTGACTACCTCAGCCGCCACAACAAGAGCAACATACACCTCTCAAATGAAAATATTTTTTAAACATATAATTACACTCTAAATTACAACATACACTTCAACACTTTCAAACGGCATGTCTTTTGATGGGCCCACGCAAAACATATAACTGTCTCTCTTGTATACTCGACGAGTGGCAGCGCACGGCCGCTCCAGTGTAAAGAGTAGAAAATACTGTTGAAATCTAAATTTAGTCATTCTAGGAACACCCAGCCTGAAGTTAAAGTACACCTATTACTCCAATTATTTAAACTGCTGCTAACAACGATCTTATAAACTAAAATTTAAATACAAAGTAACCTCAACCTAAACAAACCAAATTAAATATAAAATGGAATAATTTTAATATTGATACAGATAAAAGGCCAAACATTACCTTATCAAACTCCTGTCAACAATACCTGAAAATAATTAAATAGATAATAGCAAATTCAATAAATTAAACATAAGGAAATAAACAAAATAAAAATAATACAGGAAATAAATAAGGCCTAAGTTGTGGGTGGACCGCCTCACAGTATGTACCATACGCTGTAACCTCCGCGGTATCCCATCTGATGACAATTACTATGTATGAAATATTAACTTCCAAGAAAACTTATATTTAAAAGCCTACATCTTATTTCTTTTGCACTCTTCCAATTTTTTGTTTGTAATATTTTAATTTACAAACTATTTGAAAACCAATTCTCCTCTCTTAATTTTGTTACCAAAGAATATTTCTGGTGTAATTTAAAACATGTATGTTCTAATTCTATAGTCTTAGTTTCCAAAACTTACGTGAATGTATAGTCTATACAATGCTAATAAACATAATTGAATCTGAAAGTTCAGCTAGAATTTGTTTTTCAGGTTTACAGAGAGTGAAAATATTTCCATATTACATGGCTTCCAATTACTACAAAAATTAATACCGTAATTATGTACTAAATATGGTTTTCTGCAGTGTTCAGAGATTTTAATACATGCAGTATTAACACACACTAAAAACTTGAAAAACAATTTTCTACATGTACAATATGTAATAAATTGCAATATTCTACATGACATACTCTACAGTAGAATATACACATAGATTACCTATTTTCTACATGTACTATTCTACTGACCAAACCCTGATCACACCTAACACACGCGCACACACACACAATGTAAGTGTAGATGGCACACCTGAACTCGCAACCTAATGAAGCTGGCCTAGTCAATAAAACATCACGCAACCGCACACCCAGGCAACAATGTGTTTGTCCTTTTTATATGTGTGAAACTATCAAGAAGTACCAGCCTAATAGTACCTCAACCTTCTGTCATTTTATTCAATCGGTCTAACACACACACAACCTCTGTAATAGCAAGCAAACATCACAGCTACGTCTAGCAGCTCAGACAGATAAACATTTTTGGCAGGGACTTAATAGTATCATATAGTAAATGTTTCATACCTGCCATAATCTGTTGACCAGTTGTATGATTCACTTCCAAACTTGGAAGTAACTTTGGTGGTGTAGAAGACAATGGCTGAACACCTAACCCCACGTACATCTCATCAAGACTGCCAGGCTGTACTCCGCTGTCTTCCAACAATTCAGTAGGGAGGTCATCTTCCGTACCACGAGGTGATTCACATGCCATTGAAAGTGCTTTCTCATCTGTAGAGATATGCTGCACAGTCTTTATGCTCTCATTCGCTACTGCATTCTGGGAGAATTCACAAATTCCTACAAGTAAAAAATAATTGGGTTAAAAGTAATCAAAGTGCACTTAATAGCAGGGCAGGGGTGCAGAATATGTCGGATCAAGGGAACAAAGTTCCGGGGAAATCAGAATACCTTACGGGGAATATTTATTTGAACAAAAAATCTGTATCTGCACGTGCATGTTAATGAGCTGGTGCACTTGCATACAAACTATGCTGTCACATATTGTCCTTCGATAAGTTCTTAACGAATGTTGTTAATTTTTAACATAGTCGAATTGCCCCTCAATGTGATAAAAAGTGTGCAGTGGTTTTGGTGGAACATTTTGGGCCAAAATAATGTGTTCTGAGGAAATAGTCATCCCAAATACATTTTCTGCAACTCTGTAGCAAGAAATTACAAAAATCCCCAAACTCGGAAACTCATCACTGCCTCCACCAGTAGTTGGATCCCGATTTGCACCAATAGACAGACATACCAAACACGTTAGTTGTTTGAATTTAGTGTTAAATTTGAATTAGAAATGGTTTCAGGCACTACAAGTACAAGTTGTGACAACATTTAATATTAGCAGCTTTTGTCAAGTAGTGGAGCAAACACAATCAAACCTTAAAAAAAAAAAAAAAAAAAAGACCTTGTATTGACATTTACTGATGTAGATCTTAAGGCTAAGATCTTTCATTTATTTCAAACAATTGCAAATAGCTAAAATATTTTTTAACCAAATGCTTTGAAAAAATTTGAGACAGTCATACGATACACAATAAGCCACAGCATTTTTTAAAATAATGTACTGTTTGCTAGCAAAAATTTTTCTTCTTCAGTTTGGCTAATTTTCACAACAAATTATGGGCTACTTCAGGGGCTAAAGTCAAAAAACCCTTTTATGTATTGCAACAGAAAAATTCTGATACCTATGATGATATATGTGTCAAAGCAGCCAGAGTAAATTTTTGATATATGTATTAATTTGCGTTAAAAAAATTATTTTCAAAACAACAGCGAAACTAAAGAGTGTCGCTGTCGTGCTGTTGTCGGGTCGGCGTCGTTCATTTCCTTGCTGTGTGCTACAATGAGAGTCGTTGCTTTGCTGGTGAGTTTTGTTCCCGCAATACATAACAGATGGCAGCTCAATCGCCAGTTGTGGTTTTATTTTTATATTTGAAAAATTTTGTTGCAAATGGTGCAGTAAATACTTTAAAATAAGTTCAATACAAATCGTAGTGGACGCGAATAGAAACTTTTCTCTTTAAATAGACTCGTAATTTAAGTGGTGCATATATATGGCTAATCAAAAAACTGTAGTGGCCATCTGATGATTGCGAGTTGGTGGATTGTCGGCGAGTTGTCGGTGAAAGATAAAAGTTGGCCATCTCCACCGTCCCCGACAACAACACGACAACGACTCTGACGTCATGGTCACATTCTCCAATCAGATGGCAGAATGGCAACGACTGGGCACCGACCGACGACTCACCGTCTCTATGTAGCAGGGCCAAAGCGCGCCATTACAACAGAAGACAAGAACCCATT
>PNEQ01024573.1:24744-46072 GCA_003012365.1 Medauroidea extradentata | reverse complement strand
GTCTACACATCGCTAGCACATCGCTAGCACGTTGCCTGCACGTCACAACAACATGTCTGCACATCGCTAGCACATCGCCAGCATGTTGTCTGCACGTCACAACACATTGCCTGCACATCGCCAGCATGTTGCCTGCACGTCGCCAGCACGTTACCAGCATTTCGCCAGCACGTTGCCTGCACGTCACAACAACACGTCTGCACATCGCTAGCACATCGCCAGCACGTTGCCTGCACGTCACAACACGTTGCCTGCACATCGCTAGCACGTTGCCTGCACGTCACAACAACATGTCTGCACATCGCTAGCACATCGCCAGCATGTTGTCTGCACGTCACAACACATTGCCTGCACATCGCCAGCATGTTGCCTGCACGTCGCCAGCACGTTGCCTGCACGCCACAACACTTTGCCAGCACTTCGAAAGCACATGACTAGGTTATAACTTGAACAGTCTTATTTCAATACTTCTAGATTAATTTTTTATATTTATTTAATCACCTTTGCGCAAAGTGCAAATATAACAAAATGCTTACCGCCCCTGTCATAATTAAGTGAATACATTGTTAAATGTTATTTCCCCATTTTCAATATTTAAAATAAATAGAGTAAATGGGAAACCATAATAGCTCATGTACAAAACAGCATTTTTGAATTATTTGTACATGTGTATGGAAAACAAGTACCGTTATTCATGTATGGCACATGTTGGTCAGAAATGAAACTAACTGAGACGGTGGAGACTGTCACAACTGTAACGTGCAGGTAACGTGCTGCGATGTTGCCCACGTAACATTTATGGCGCGTGTAGGCAACTTGGCACACTGTAACGTTGTAGCAACGTTTCTGACATCACATGTGCTGCCAGGGTTACGCCTGACAGTAAAATATTTAGCTGACAAATGTATAACATCATACAAGACAGTGTACCATAACGCACGTTTTGTTGCGCCAACCAAAACAATATGTTCGGGCACGCCTAAGTTTGCAATCACACCTCAAGAGTTATTGTCCCATTTCTGTGGCTCTTAGCATTATAGTTATATTTGTGAGTGTTTTTGATGATGCTTCATTGAGGAACTATCACTCTCAATAAAAAATTCACACACACACAGATACATACATATACATATATATATATATGTATAAATTATTGTGTGTCAATCTCACTATCTTTCAGTCTTGAACGTGGAAGCCAGTGAGTGTTCGTTTCTTAATGCTACCACGTACTATGTATACGGCTCGGCACAAAAATATTTGAATATTCAAACGAATATTTAGTTGTAATAACCAAATAGTACATTTGGGAAGCAAAATAAAAAACAGCAAAGAAGTTTTAATTCAGCGAGAAATATACATTTCGCCATATAAGCTTACAATATTCGGTTGTGCGTCAAGCAAAACTAGTTAAGGCCATGCCTGGTAGTTTTGCAGTGATTTCGAAAATAATTTTTCCAAAATGAACTAATATCTCTATCACAAAATCGCTACATTGTTTTGTCACTAATACATCAAAGTTTCTATCTGAATTTTTCCGTTGCAATGATCACAATGGATTTTTAGATTCTTGCACCCAAAGTATCACATATTTTAGCATGAAAATGAGCCAAAATGGCACAAAATATTTTTTTTTACTGGCAAACTACTCATTTTTTTTAAAGCCTACGTATAATTGTGCATAGTATGACTTCACACGCTCTCAATTTTTTTCAACCCATTTGGTTGAAAACTTTTTGAGTTTTTTGCACCAACGTGAAAAAAACTACCGGGCATGGCCTTAAGGTACCTTTTCTCTCAGTGTACCTACCAGGGCTATCAACAAAACCTGACAGCAGTATATAATAAGCTGTAAACGTGTGTGAACTCGTTTTCCACATAATGTGTATGGTATTCTTACAATAAATGTTACGAACATGATTTTTCACGAAACCCATTATGCATCATGTGAAGCATGCTTTAGTTTTTAAAAAAATAAAAAATACTGCGCAAGATTAGAGAGCAACAAATATTTTTGCGCTAACTTCACACGCATGTTGCCCTGTGTGAACAGTGTCCAAGGTATATTCCCACTTAGCACACGAACGTTTGAATTAATCGCCTGTGTAAATTGTGGGTTTAAAGATGTATTTAAATACACTAAATATAGCAGCCATAAAATATGAGACTAACGGAAGTTTGGAATATAAATTGTTTGCTTGATACATAATTAGTTTATGAAAATGAACTTAGTATACTAATAGATTGTTGGCATACTGCATTTTTGTAACGCTATTTCTATTTGTTTGGACATTTATGGCCTCAGGTGGGACGTATGGAACTATTTGGCAAGGGTGAGCCTGTAGTAGTTTGCCACTGCCTTCCGCAGGGATAAGGGTGAAGGAAGAAACAGAACGATCTGTACTAAACCCGGAGCGGTACCATTAAATGACTAAATCCCCTCCCCACCAGCCCAACACCGGGAATCGCACACTGGCAAGGTGGCTCTAGACACTTTTTTTTTTCGAACAAAATTTTCCACCTTTACAGCTTTATCATTAGACAAATCTCCAGTTGTGACAATTTTCTGTGACTATGATATCTGAACGACTCGAATGGACAAACACATATTTTACATCCAGCAAGGCCTGGTAATCGAGCCAACGACCCCTCTCACCAAAGTCGGCCGCTCAACCAACTCAGGTGGAAAAATAAGGGGGGAGCATTCATTGAGCCAAGCTGTCGAACTGTCCTCAAATGTGAGACGTAATAATCACATTCAAAAAGAATTTAGAAATATTTTTATTTTTAAAGAACTTTAACTCAAAAGAACACTCTTGTTACAGGTAATATTATAATATTTACTGTCTCAGTATAGCTAGGAGTAATCGCAATGTTTTAAGGTGGAAATGTAATAGTCAATTTCAATGAAATACTTTTGAAAAGACAAATAAAATATTTGAGCTGAGCCGCATTGAGACAGACACCGCAGTTTGTGATGATACTTTCAGCTCGTTGTTACCTGTTCCTGAATCTTCGCGAGGACTCGTTGTTCCACTTCGATGTGTGTGTCTGACGTTGGTTCTGAAACAATGCAATAAAACGAACAGTAAACTAGCACCACTACTTGCATGCTTTGGATTTAGTTTATCGAATAAGTATGAATAATATTTTCTGACCACTGTGCTAACAATTGCTAACCATTACAAAACAAATTAGTGCACTAACTCTCTTTACACCAACAATAAATAATTATACACCAACGATGGTCATGTACTTTTACTTGTTGAATTTAGGTAATAATACCACAGTCTACCGAAACGAAATAATGGAGCCTCTGGGTATTTATTTAAACGCTTTGAACGCCAAAATCACAAAGTTAGATAAAGGAAAACATGTTCAACCTGTTCTACACTTCGCGTTTAGTCATACAATCAGTTTAAAAAATAAGAGATGCTAGTTACTGAAGCACGATTTGCATAGTAATTTAATATAATATTTTTAACAATAAAATAATATGCCTGACCCTGAAAACTGCGAGTCTTATTCTTTTACCACTAAGAAAATCTACCATTTTAGTAATAATAAATTAAGAACTGTTTTCAAGGCTTCTGAAGCCAGTTCATTGTAATCACTGTCATCAGGACTTAACAGACAAAAATACTCATTCAGTTTTAGTTTTATTTAATTACAGTTGAAATGCATAATTGAATTTGTGGAATATTTTGTTCAAAAATTAGACACTGTATATGAGTTTTATAAGCTTATATTTAGCAAATAAACATTAAAATGTTTTAATTTTAAAAATTATGCATAAAGTTTATGAGTATGAATTAGTATAATTAATTGATTTGCTAACATAAAAGTGCTCGTCTGAATACAGTGTTGCTATGAAAACATAAAACTCAGAAATGCTGTGCTGTAAAAATATTATTACATAAACTACAAAAACTTTTTACTGTTACATTAATGACAATACACCTGTATGTTTTAATTAGTAATTTAAGAAATCCCGATGAATTCTTGAGAATATATGAGCAATAATCTACGTTTTGTACGTGGTATTTACGAATATTTTGAAATAATTTGTTGCAAGTTGTATTCCTTTGACTTTAAACCACTGTAATAGCAAAAATTATAAATATTCTTCTGTATGAAAAATTACTTTTAAAATTAATAAACTCTTCTGTCACCAATCACTATAAGAATAAATGTTATACGACGGAAAGTTTAGTCTCCAAAATACACACTATATAACAATATATTACACATCTGCTTATACAACAAGCATTCTTTCCCATCATTTAGTGTATATGGTAAGTTAGCTGTCATTTGCTAACTTTCTGAAGTATGGATCTTAAAGACAACTTCGAGCATTAGTATGCTGTTAAATCTGAACCATTTCCACATTTTGAAACTATCATAGCCACCATTTTACTTGAAATGGCATTTGTAAGCAGTGCAAATTATATTGGTGTGAAAACGTAAAAGGGGCGAGCTCTGTGTACGGTAGCGGCAAACATTGGGTTTTAACTTCTTTTCTACAAGTGTTTGGCCAAACTTCACCAAAACTTATTATGGAGTAAGTTGACTTTTACAAAGAATGTGACTGAGTGTAATCAATGCTAACATGAAAAGTTCTAAAAAAATGCCGCTTCCGAACTAATAAAGTTTATTCATAAGCAAGGAAAGTTCCAGCTTAAAGTTTCTAACAGTTAAAGGTTCATAAGAAAACAAAAATTTAGTGCAGCGCCGATGCGTGAAGTATGTGTGAGTAAAAATACTTGCAGATCTTTTACAAACCTAAACAGGTATGTGACCGTATTTGTTAATTTCATCTCAGCTTCTAGGCCAGGTTTCAGATTGAGGGGCTCACCAAAGAGCCACGGGGAAAGAGGAATGATTGTCCGACCTGCACATATGTATGTGTGCAAAAATCTTTCAATAAGTTTTGCATGTTTTATGATTATTCTACAACGGTTTATTTACAACTGTTTGATTCTGTTTCCACAGGTGTTCAAAAACGTTATTGACTATTAAATGTGTGAAAAATACTTCAAGAGGGTAGCCGACATTTCCATGTCTTTCTCTGTCGGCCAGATTGCCCCTTATTTATTCTTTCAGACAAACTTGTCTGTCAGATGGATATGAGAGCATGAGATGGTTTAATTTACACCTTATGCCATACAATTTTAGTTAGTTTTTTTTTTTTTTTTCAAAAGTAGCTTACTAAAAAGCTTTGGATGAGTCACAAAAAATTCCGATTGCTAGCAGTTTTTTTTACCATGTGCGTTTAAAACACTTGTCGTTAGCTGATATATTGCATTATTAGTGGAAGAATTTCTTCTGAAACCGTACTATATGTTCGAACAATTGTTTGTATAGCTCAAAAGGATTTTATAGCATAGTATAATATTTAATGATTTTTGAGAAAGTAGTTAACAGTGAGATTGGTTTGTACTTAGATACATTGGTTATGTCTCATTTTTAAATAATGGTATGACCAAAGCCCATTTCAATCTATCAGGAAGTACATCATCTTTCAAAACAGCGTTACACATGTGGCTCATGGATTTTATTAGGTTGCAACTTAAACCACCATAGCCATTGGACCGTTCTGATTTCGGCTGTTAACAATTGTCTCTATTTCTTTTGGGAGAGTATGGATATGTTACAAGAGGGTATTCTGATTTTTGTGATGAAGGTTTGTGACTCCCAGTACTACAATATGATTTACTGATAAGTGTATCTTCAATATTTAAATATTATGAATTGAAGGTATTGGTGACAACCTGTGTCAGAGATTGTGTTATTCCTAACTTTAGACTTTACTTGGGAAAGTGGTCCTAATGTCTTACCAGTATCAGTTTTATATTGTTCCATGTGGTTTTCATGTTGTTATCAGCTCTTTTAATAACGCCAGTGAAATGGTTTTGTTTTGCTGCCTTCATAAATTTTTTTTGTACTTTGCAGTTTTTTTGCACCTGTTGCTGTTTCTGGATTGTTGTTGATTCTGGAGGCTTTGTACAGTTCTCTTTTATAGTTACACGAAATGTTTATTCCTGTAGTTACCTACCAATTTTTTTGCATAATTTTTTTACAAGAATTTGCCTTAAAACCCGTTTTCATAATGGCAAAGGACCAAGTTTAGGAATGAGTCAAATTTTTCATTTACGTAAACGGAACTATACACTGATGATCAGTCTTCAACATAAAGAATGTGTTTAAGTTTGGTACAATTTCAGACAAAAAATGTCTAGTTCGTTTTAAGTTAAGTCTTTCATTGGTCGTATTTAATAATATGGCTAAGACTTGTGCATCATGATCTGACAACCCATTTGTTACATACAGATATTGAATTGCTGAACTTAAATGACTACCAATAACAATCGTACTTGTAACAAAAGCCCTAACATCACAGTCCCATATCCAAAACCCAGTGACACTTGCCAACAAACATTGTTTTTACGTGAAAAATACAAACATTATGTTATTGACTCAGCAAAAATGTGACTATTTAATAAATGTAACGTTTATGGCGATATATTATAATGTATTACACCATACTTGTACATAATAATTCATTTTCGAGAGCCTAACGTTAGAAACTATGAAGTGTGCAGAGTAATAACTTATTACTACAGTACCATGCAAATACTCGTCTGTGTCTTCAGAATACTCGCTTCCCAGGTTCAAATCTCAAGTTACTGTATGCAATTTGAGATATCCGCATGCTGTTCTGAACATATTGAACAGTATTCCAGCAGCAGTTATGGAACGTCACTTTGTTTTGCCAGAGCTCGTGACGGTAAATTGTATTTTTCCAGAGCTATGTAAATCAGCGTTTCGCGTACACTGAAGAATACAAAATAACATTGCACAGTGGAGGGTGCTACGCTTGAGCGCTTTGCAACATCAAGAATTTTTCGATTCTATGACGCGTTTGTCCTATGTAGTGCTGCCAGACAGTACGGGAAAAAATGCATTTTACGTAAGTTCAAATTTCAATTTTCCTTTAAAAATTCTTCACTGCTTATGTATGTTTATGTGTGAATGTGAATGTTACATTAATCCTAACTATTTATATGCTCATAAAATTATATGACTATCTTAAGATACTCTAAAATTCAGAAGAATCTATGAAAGTTTGAACACCCAAAAGGGGGGGGGGGAAGGGATGGGCTATTCATTATATATCCCCCCTCCATCGTCCTTCTTGTTTTAATGTTCTGGTGGACACTTTTATTCTATTTTCAGTTCCGTTGTACAAATCGGAATAATAAAATTTACTTCACAATGCGCTCATAAATTCAACGACAAAACAATCTGTGTTTCTGGAATAGACCAGCCTTCTGTTGATTTAGTATTTATTGTGTCAGTACAACGTACTTTTTCCATTTCGCCGTTTCTTTTCTATGGTCTTCGGGCTTTTCTGCTACGACTTTCAACTTGTCTGCACGTCGCGGCGCCTCGAGGCTGATAGGAGATGTTCGGATACATTGAGCTAAGGCATCGTCGTTCACTTATCCTGTGACTCTTCAGTGAAGACTGCATTTGTGCTGGATACCTGTAAATCGTCGAAATCCGTGAGTTTAGATGCCTTTCGGTTTCGATACAATATAATATTGCAAAACAACGAAGAATTCAGTTTTTCTGTATGCGAGAAGACTAAAAGACAACGGCACATTCAGCACACTCGATGTACACGGAGTTCTTGGAGGCGTAACACAACAGTGAAAATGTTGCGACTTGCACTTGCCTGGTTTATAATTTGAAAATATGATATTAGATGTGGTTAAACATAATACAAGAAACATAGTTACGAAAAAGATACATATAGGCGTTAATATTCTATGCACAGTAAAGGCTAATTTTAATCATGACAGATGGTTTCCCGAAATCATTCCAGACGAATGCTGGAATGGTACCTTAACTTAGGCCATGGCCGACACCTCTCCCAGTTCCTGTCGTTGTGCTAAGTTGTATGTCACCGTCTTAAATGACCTCGCTGTGACGAGACGTAAAGCCTACTTACTTTACCTAATCGTGACGGTCTGGCCACGTTAATCAACAACTGTTCAGAGGCGATGAAACACAACTTGGAGAATAACAGGAACTGGAGAGGAATCGGACCTGTCCTTTGTTAAGGAATTATTCCAAAGATAACCGAAATATGGATAGCCGAAGCTAGGGATCGAATCCGCGTCCTTTCGAATGCGAGGCCAATGTCTTACCAATGTGCCACCTTGCTCGAGACAATAGGCAAAAGCCTGAAAATGGGTAAGGTAAACTAACAACGAGGAAAAAAGAAGTTCTTTCAAGCATTCGACATTTTCTCATGTGTTTACATTAATTTGTGAGCCAAATTTTATACACTAACAACAATCTTCAACCAGGAACTTTTTAAGATTTAAATCAGTGCACGATGCTGCATTTAACCAAATGTTCAGTAGTCTACACTGTACACAGCGGCAGTAGGGGTACATTTATTTGCGTTTAGGCTTGCCAATATGAATTTGTTCTGCAACTTGAAGCCTGTCACCGTATGATGCGTGTTGTTTACATTAAGTGATAAAATGTCTTCTATTATCGTGTTGGTACCTACATGTTAGGCACTGCATCGATGCAACCGGCGTTTTACATGAAAACGGCTTATCCTAGTCACCTGTAAAGATGGGACTATTGATATTATGTAGTTCAAATTTCTCAATAAATAAGGTTCAAAAGTTCGCTTATTCTCATGAGACAAAGGTCGTATGTAATACGTGCTCACCCCTGTTATCTTCGTTCCCGTGGAATGAATTAATTCTTTTTTTCTGTATGGTAGAGGTTCCTGATAACGTAGGCTAATACAATGCTGCTTGAATTATCCCCACTTAATATGTCACTTCTCTCCCCCTACCCCTCGAAATTTTGTCGGAATAAAGTTTTTAAACTGTTTTTAAAGTCGTTTTTCAAGGGCTTATTTAATTTTAATTAAGAGTGTATAATTTGCATCTGTTTTCTATTTACTTTCACGTAATAAATCTCCTTGCGATGTCTGTTTGTCAAATTCTTCAGCCTCATTCCGTGCATACCTACATTAAGTCACATTGTGCATTTAGTATGACAATTTGAAGTGTATGTTCTTTTCGTAGATATACAAACGTAACGTGTGTTAACTTATTTCGTAAAAAAAAAAATAATCGCTACACGCTGCAGCACATTTCCAGCGCAGCTAGGGAGATATTTAACAGCTTGATTTCCACTGTTTCGTAACAGGCGAAGCAATATATTCTGAATGTTATATTCTAAGTATGTTACAATAAAACAAATATTATTTGTGCTTGTGTTAAACACTTTTGAAGTAGTAGGAAGTTGAATAAAAATAAACGTTGCTTACTTCCTAATTTTACAAGTGTGTAGACTTTCATGGCAGTTTTGGCTTCTGGGCTGGATAAGTGGTTCAAGGAGTCCCTGGAGATGCCAACTGAAATGTTCGGCGAAACGTCGCTGTTACCACAACCAACCAGGCGCAGTTCCAGTCCGGAAGTCAAGACTGTATTTCACAAACTTAGTAGACTTATTGCATGTTTCGTGAGTTTTTCAATAAGAGAAACTTTTTCTTACGATTTTCGCTAGATTCAACATAAAAATGAATGAAGACAGGATGGGTCAGGACGAAGTGTGTTGCCTTTTTCGTTTGGTGATAGTTTATACAATTTGTTTCCAATTTTCCCGTAAAGTGATTGTAGAAGGATTATGTCTACTCTAAAAATTTATCGGTAAAATTCTATTTCTTTAAATTACAATATTACAATTAGACAGTGTTCAAATTTTAGTTGCTAAATATAAAGTCGTTTTGTTTAATTCAAAGTAATGTAAGTATGACGAATTTCAGAGTATCCTGGCTCCAACAATGTTAACTTGGCAAATATATTTAAAACACATCTTCGATTTATAAACTATCACCACACAGAATTAACACATTCGATCCTGACACTCCTGGTACAAAAGTGTTTACGCGTATTATACATATACATTTATACGTAACAAGATGGCTATGCGAGATTTCGCCTTTAGTTTAAAAAATTCTGTAGAAGATTACAGTGTTTAGTACCTGACTTAAGTTTGACGCCTTGCCCTTAAGATCGGGATAATGCATGATCTGGAGTCTGTCCAATTATCGTTCTAATTTTTCAAAGTCTTGTTGCTAATTAATCTAAGTATTGGAGTGTACGTTCTGTAATCCGAGAAAATTTAAGTTAGTTATGTTTCCATTTCTTTGACAGTTAATCATGTTCATACTAGAGAGTTAACGCAGTCCAGGTCTGACAATGGACGAGAGGCAACGTCATCTCTGCGAGTGTGAACCCGCCTTAGGAGAAGGCGCCGTGCCAGACGACATAAATCTGGAGAGAATGTGACGGCGGTCTGTTGGCGGGCCTGAACGCCCCATTCTTCTGTCCGGCCAGGTGGTGCGGCCGATCTGTTATATTTCTGTTCGGGAATGTCTTCTGGAGCCACACGCGGGGAGGGAGAGGGGAACTTGTCGCCTCATTGATAGCAGCCTCGTCCAGCTGCTTGTTCACCTCGGCTCACTATTGTTTCTTCCTCGGCGAGCACCGCAGCAGGGCTGCCAACCGCTGGTCGGCCGGACACCTGTCTCCGCGTGTTTTCCACCACGACTCCGGAACAACAGGAAACAAGCGACTTGAGTAAGTAGCAGTGCAAGTTCATCTACCTACACAGACTTTGTTCCAAATGGCATTCGTGTTCTCTCTCGGGCAACTGCACTCGCTATTCAAGCCATAGCACTGTTAACTGTAGGAAAGAAATATTATTTATGTCGATATTGCGACACTTGTGCGCGGTGATTGTTCCCCCAACTAATTCCCGAGACGTGGGCTTTTCAAAAGTCACCATATCCCGGGATTCGGTTACCTACATATTTTAATGTGCCACAATTCGAAACTTCGCTGGTCAATTTTCAATTCTTTTTCGTACGTTTAACAATAGCACGCAATATTTTTAAGCTCAGTGCATTCTAAAAATAAATGTTTCATGTTAATATTACAGCACACAAGTGAAGCCAAAATTATTTACTGGACTTAACAAAAAATTCGATGGTCACGTATAGTGTATTTTCAGGCCTACATTTTATACTTGTGTGTATATATATATATATATATATATATATATATATATATATATATAGCGTGGACCAGAATTCATGTGCCAAACTCCGATAAATTATTGTTTACGTAAAATAAGGTGGGGTTACATTGACCAACACAACTGTGTGGTGAATATAAAGGGAGGTACACGGCATTGAAAACAAATTTTTAAAATAATTTTTTTTGAAAAATACTAGAAAGTATAAGAGATGGAGCCACCAAAATTGTCATAGAGCTCTAAGAATAGGATCAAATAAATCTGTGAAAATGTGGTTGACGCAATGTTCCCCTTCACTGCTTATGTAGGGGTTACTCAACTAATTTATGTAAGTAATGATAAGAACGCTGCATTTTTAAACGTTTTTTATTTCAAGTGTGTGTTATTTTCTTAGATACACGGGCTTAGAACATCTTTAGCAGTTTCGTGTAAAAATAAAACGAAATCACTTGACACCCTACAACATAGTTCATACAACACGTGTTAGTTATCATAACGTCACCCAAATTTCGCTACTGTACTCAATTTAACCATTCAATGCTGCAATTAGCATTGCTCAAAAGCCGTTGTATTGCCTACCTCTGCGGGGTTGCACTGCGCCTTCGTATTTTGATTCGCGTTTTCTCGAAAACTGTTTATCGAAGTGAATTGACACAAGAGGTACTTTCCCCTTTATTTTGCGCAATAAGCAATAATATGCATAGAGTATTTTACTACCGCTTAGTATTTAAAAGTTACGTACACAAATATGTTGAGTAACCCCTACATAAGCAATGAAGGGGAACGTTGTGTCAACCACATTTTCACACATTTATTGGCTCCGATTCTTAGAGCTCTATGCCAATTTTGGTGGCTCCATCTCTTATACTGTCTAGTATTTTTCAAAAAATGTATTTCAAAATTTTGTTTTCAACGTCGTGTAGCTCCCTTAATATTCACCACACGACAGTATTGCTCAATGTAAACATTTACGTAAACAATAATGTACCTGAGTTTGGCACATTAATTATGGTCCACGCTATACATATATAATGTGTGCGTGTGTGTGTGTGTAGAAAGTGCATGGCCATACTTCTTTTTACTAAAAATGTGTGTAAAAAACAAAGTTTTAGCAAAGTACAACTAAATTTGAATTATAAACTGTTATACGTAATGGATTGGGGACTTTGTATAAACTGTCACAGTTTTCCCCTATTCACCTTACTGTATGGTACACATTAATAATTTAAATGCTATGATTATGTGCTGAATTTAATATCAGCCTAATGCTGCTAGTAAACAAGTGCTTCACACTAAAGTGACAAAAAACCTTTAACTTATCAACTGTGATATACCTATCTTTTTTAACAAACAGCAGCAGACTTATCAGGGGCGCCCACAATGGGGAGGTGAATGACGGCATTAACTGACCCTCTTAGAATTTGACACATTATAATTTTGAGCTTATGAATATAATTCACTCAATATTCGAGTGCACTTGCCTATCAGTTATGTAGGCATTGCTTTCTGTGGTCTGCGTTTAACAATTTTATGCTCCTAACATCGTTTCATTCTTACTAGCTCATTAATTTAGTTAGAATGACATTTACTTGCTGCTAAAAAAGTGCACTTATTTGTCAGTTAGATAGCTATGAACAATGTTTTTAAATGCTAAATTTCCCACTGGAAAAGATCTGCTAGTGCTCCCAAGACCAATAACTGTTTGCTTGTGCATTATTATTGTCATCAAAATTTTATGTTGACAGCGTTATCTCAAAACCATGCATTGTGCATGAGGATGGATCCCAATTTTCGTAGTTGAACATTACGAACTCCAGCCATTCTCATTTTGTTAATTTCTCTCCCTGGCTGCTCCTAGATACGTTTCATCATCCAATTGAGAATTAACCTCCATTACGCCTGTCATAGATGCATGTTATGCCAAGATGCAGCAAAACAGTAAGAAATTACAAAATGACCTAAATGTACTAAATCTTAGGGTGGATTCAAAATAGCACGATGGTCGCGACGCGAATAACAGAACTTGCCAGCCAATCACAATCAGTCTCGAGGCTTCGGTGACGTCTGCGCGACAAAATTGGCAAACATGATGTGAGTTCCGAGTAGAAAGTATTTATATTTTATTCGCGTCGCGGATGCTACACAGCTGAAGAACGAAATTTAAATGTGTGCCCAAATGCTGGTGAAACTGGTTAAGTTGGCATAAAATTGCTATACGATTTACAAGAGATTTTTTGTTTGTTATTATAAGAAAATCTTGACCTTATTTAAGCAAATGTGTGATTTTATTTTCACATGTGGAAATGCCAGTGGATATTTAAAATATTATTACAAATAAACAAAAAAAAACATTGTAATACTGTAAACATCTGTGGCTGTCGTACTTGAGATTAATATGTAGTGGCAAGGAACTATTTACATTTCATAATTTTTTAGTATTTGTCACGCGGCAGACAAACTAGTATTCGTAACAACGAGAATTTTTAGTTTCACATCGCGCTATTCTCAACGCGTCCGTCGCACTATTGTGATTACACCATTATGCTGGATTCCCAAAACTGGCCGCTGAAATGCGAAGCAACTATGCACCTGTTATAAATGTAATGTACGACCACAAAGAGCAACCTAAATTGAGGTACTGGGAGAAAACACTTTTATTTGCCAGTATTTACAATGCTAGTTACAACACAGAATTGATAACAGAACTAATTTGTTTGCAGTAGTGTAGATCTAGTTGTACATTCAAATCCTCACTGTTCTAGACATGTTGGAATTCCAAAATTTTAATCACAATTCTGAACTATCGCCGCACAATAACTAACCTCAACACAAACCAGAAGCGTAAAACTCCGTCGTTATAGTTTTATTTTCCTCTCATGGGAAAAAAAGCAAAAAACAAAAAAAAAATGTGAATACGATAGCAGTAATTGTTTCTTCCCCCAACTAAATACAAGGGTCCAGCAGATACCTATGAAGTTTCCACCTCGTGTCACAGGATAAAAGTTTATTTATTCTGTGAACGTGTGCCAAATGTTCATTCCATGTTGAGTTTTGTTTGGATTTCACCAAAGTTAACGTAATTATTTTTTCACGACGCTTTTGATTAAAATTATTTTCTTGCTTGAAATACCAAATTAGCATGTAACTATGCACTTGAGTAATATTTTAAAACTTGATTTTAAAAAATATAAACAATTTCATTGTTTATGTGTCTCTTATTTAGCGAATCTGACATAGGTTCTAATTCTGATTATTAATAGGCCTAATATGATTTTCACCATGCTTCTTATTTTATTAATTATAAACATAACCTATGAAACACGTACACTTAGTTGCTATATTCCTGTATCAATTAGGCGAGTGTGTTATTACTAACCATGCAGTTAAGAATAATCTGGAGATGGCTTGTTGTAACGTAGTTGACTGTTTTTTTTTTTTTTGCCACGTTAAGGCACCCGAGACATTTTGAGGTTATTGACGTTTATTTATGTAACTTCAAACAATAAAAACATATCAGATGTAAATGCAAATGAGCAATGTAACTAATAACAATGCTTGTTTGAAACAGGGGCTTGATAACGAACTCATTACGTAACAATTAGTTGTAACAACAGGAGGTCACCATGATGTGACATTGAAAAAGGCAGCTTCATGTATCTCTATACTCTATACATTTCTTTAGACATGGCCACCCCCTGTTATAAACCAGGCTATAACCACTGTAAGAAATACGAGTTATAAAATAACACGCCTTTCTTAATTAAACTTAAGCTACAACACACCCAGCGCAACGGCGTGGAATGAATGACTGGAAACGGATTGCAAATGTTCTATTTACTTGATATGTTTTTTTTATCAGCGGCTTAATCAGAGTACTTGTCAACCACGTATGTCAATGCAATCAATTTATTACATACATTTCATGCTGAAATTTAAAAAAATAAATAAATAACTTGGTTGCTGTTGAATAAGAAACTGGTCAGAAAACTCTCGAATTCCCGCTGAATTTATTGTTAAAATTAAATAGGCATGAAATAATCTCTGAAGGAATGAATTCAGATTTGCTGTATTGTACAGTCTGAGTATATTAATGCTGGGGTTATTTTCTTACCGGAACGTTTGCGATTGTAGTACTGCCATTACAATCTCTATCGTAACTTCAAATTCACTCATTGAGGTGTTGGCATTTTTCACTTATTTGACAATTATACTGGATTCAATCAGTAACTATCTGTGGTATGGATTAATTTTAAACTTCTGATTTCTACCATAATTGGTATTGATGTTGCCTCAAATGTTCCTCCCGATGGGATTATAAAATACTGTTTGAATAGCTAACAATTCATTTTCATCAAAGTTTAGGTTAAGTAGGCGGCAGTTAAAGACATGAGGGATAAAAAACGAAATAGTTTGTAATGTAAACACAGTAATTTCCTTTTATGAGTTCATGGAAAGGAGACGTGAGAGAACTGAGCCTCTTGTAACTGCGCAGACCGTGTTCCAGAAATACTCCGACTGTGCTTGTTGCGTAAAACAAGATTTCTTGATACTACGTCGCAGCAATTTGGACCACAAAGATAATTCCAGGAATAAACTTGCTGAGCGTTACATCACCAATTATTACCTTCTCTTAGTTCAGCATACAAAATCTTCAACTATTTCCGTTTATCTATTGGTAACACTACTTCGCCATAGCAATACCCGTAGCCTGATACATAAATAGCTATACTGTATAACTTTAATGACATTTTGATAGAAGATTTTAATGATAAATGAAGGGGGGTTCAGTTTGTATGTTTATGAATTCATTGGTCAATGAAAAGGATACCTAGTCTGCAAGAATGTAAATTTATGAAGAACATAAAAAATGGCTTCATGGGTTATTAAAGTGTCGGGGGGGAAAACTGAACTAATTCCCAGCTAATAAACAGATCTGAGATACATCAGTTTGAAGCATGTTAGTCGATAATTTTTTTTAAATTTATTCCTCGTAAAAACAATGAATAAATATTTACCTCTAGTAACTTAATTTAAATTTTCATCTTGCACGAATTTTTTTAATATAGCCTGTACAGATTATAACAGGTGTTTCCATTGCATTTTCTGTCGCCAGCAGAGAAATGTCAGTTGTAGGAAAAGGGTTTTATTATTGTTGTTGTTTTCGAAAACCTTCGCGAGTCCACGCACAACCTTCCAAAAATGTTGTTTTTACTAAATTTTTGGGTACTCTGTTCTGTCCATCTACCGCTTATTGTCCTCACCCCCCCCCCCCAACTATGCATTTTTTAAAGGGACCTATATCATTCTCCAGCACATAAACTACCTCTATGTAAAAAAATACATAGATCCGCTACACCAATTTCTGCATGAAAGAATGATAACCCAACACACTTTCGCATTTATAATATTATTATGATTACTGTTTAGAGCTCAGAAAATCCAAAAAATAATCAGTTAGTGTTCAGTTATTCCAATTCTAAGTAAGTGGTGTTAAACGTCTCATCGGCAGCGAGGTCATTAGAGACGGTGAGACACAAATTGACACAATGATAGGAACTGGTACATGAAGCGGCCATGGTCTCGGTTAAAGAGCCAATCCAGTGTTCGCTAGCAGAGATTTCGGGGCAAAATGGAAACCCTCAGTCAGGGTAGCCACAGTCGGGATGCATTTCCAGTGTGTTACCGTTTCACAACTTCGCTTGGTGCTCTGATTGCAAGTATATTCCAACGAAATACAATTACTGACATGTTTTCTAAAAAGTACAGCACTAATACAAAAAAAGTCTCTAGAGGCGATAGCAAACGGAGACTTATTTATTACTACCTTTTACAGAAAAACACGATAGTAATTAATTTTTGTACCATGGATTTATCATTCTTTCAATAAATTGTTGCAGTTTCTCCAGTAGTGTGTTGTGAAATAAAATATAATTAGGTAGTTATATTTTCATTGATTTTTTTTTTGTGGTTTATGGTTTTTAGGTTTATTATGATGAACTTCGGAAGAGTAAATCTGATCTCACAGCTTGGATGCTGACTTGATTATTGTCTGTCAAGAAATTACAGATCAACGACGAAGAGTGAAAAGTATGCTTGAGTAATCCATATAAAAAGGAGTGATTCAAGATGCTTAACAAATATGATATTCATCTTGTTAGCTGCATTATTATCTTACCTGTTGTCTGCACGTAAGTACGACAGTAGTTTGTACTAATATTATATCTACAAGAGCGATCTCCATTGTTGAGATCAATCCAACCTTGGACCTTGAGTTCCTGGGTTTCATTCCCTAGTGGTAAGCAATAGGCCTGTAAATATTTTATGTATTTAATGCAAGGAGTCTTTGAAAATTAATCTTCCACTAGGTAAATATTTTTGTGTACAATTTTATAACTTAAAATATAAAACAGATATTAGTTTTTAAGTAGTCTACCTTGTAACATTGTACACCTAATTCAATTTATTGTTTATTGGTCCGCGTCTTTCTAGAGTTGTACAGTCTTTTCCGATAGTTACTATTTTCATGACAGCCGATGCAGATGGATGTTTAATAAGTAAAAATAAGTCAGTTTATTTAGTATACTTTAGTTTGTAAAACATATTTGCTTAAATGTATGTGTTTTTCTCTCGAAAAGTAAAGATGTTAACAAAACTTAATGTTATTTCGTTATGAACCGAAATGTAAACAAGTGAGGAGCGAACATTCAAAACCAGACATGTCCAAAATCCCGAAAATGAGTAAAATGCCCTTTCTAAATAAACAAGATGTGTTACGTATGAGTATAAACTTAGGCTCCATAAAACACGTCTTATTGAAATGGCTATGTCTATTTTGAGTAAGTGCTATGAAAAATTATGTTTATTCACTTTATTCTACAGCTAGATAAGGACATGTCTGATTTTGAAAGCTTGCTCCTCAAGTTTGGTCACGACTGAGACGTATAGTGGCCGTTACACCTAACTGAAAATCTATCATCTGCCATATTTTTTCTGGTAACTGCTATTTCTTCTGTATCTGTGCAGTCGGTCTCCGTAGCGTTCTTGGTTAGGCGCCGGTCTACGGTGCGATAGGCACTGGGTTCAAGTCCTGGCTCGGGTATGGATGTTGTGTTGTCCCTTCACCTCACCCCTCACCCGCTCTTAAGACCTCGTTAAACGCAGTAAAACTCTCTCACTTACCTTAAATGTGTATGTACGTACGTGTGTATATATACATAGGCGCACACACACAAATACGCCCACAGAATAAATAAGAATTGCCAGAGGTATTAATGACACTCGGGCAGGTGAGATTTTTTCAAATATACGTATGTGTGTCATTTCAGCCCTCTTCCTCTGCAACGTAATTAATTATATATTGTATTATTAAAATGACACTATGCAGAATGGAATTTTCGCTGAATTATTGAACATCAATTAAATATGATAAGTGTATGTGGCACGTAGAAATTAGTGCATATTCTTCTTAATCATATGTACAAGGAACCGCAGCAGTTTCATCCTCGTCTAGTCGCACCTATGGAGTCTACCCTTAAGTCAAAAACGTCAAAACTAGTCTCCGGAATGAAAACTCACCTTGATAAGCACAAGTTTAATTGTATTTCAGTAACTGCACTAGCATGTGAAAATCGGTATGAATCAGTGGATAATTTTATTTGATATAAGCTTCCTAACATAAATAGCACTATAACGAAAATAGTTTACGAAAGATGTTACATATTTGAAAATTCAACTGTCATAATAATAACAATAGCCTGTATTCAAAATTAATTTGAACTGTGGATTCTCTTACTCTAATTTCCAGAGCAGTTTTTTAGCATGTGCTTAATTTTTATTAGCTCTATCAGAAATTGGTAGGGTCATAATTTAAAGCCACATTCAGGCGAGTCGTCGAAGGATAGCTTGCACATAAGTTAAACCACTGCCCTTATAGGTATAATGGGGTGAGTTGTAACAATTGAAAAAATAGTCGGCTCCATTTATTTCGCGTTTCAAGATTTTGGGCACGCAATACATACAAACAGTTCAGGAAAGTATTTATACTCATTTTAGATCAAATACTTATAAATTATGGTTTATCGCGGGAAACTGGACTATTTGCTGTATTTCAACACACGTTCAGCACACCAGAAGGTTTAGCTTGTACTTGAAGCTGTTACCATATTTGACTGAGCCAATAAAAATCCCGCTATCGTAATGTTTGATGTATGTTATTGATATGCAGACGGCTACGTTGTGTCAGAAGTATACCACTGAATAATTTATGTAGCAAGAAACTACAGTGATCTCAAGGGTATGTTGGCACAAAACATTTTCGCGATATACCATCATCTATAGAAAAAACGCAACACAGCTCGTAACACATGCATGTTCTATTTCGAGCATCAACTGTTACACTTTAATAAAACATGTCGTTTTAATTCGACACGAATCCCTAGCATGTGTCAAGTTTCTTGTACCTTTCACGCCAACCTCTAAGTTTACGAAAATCTGTACACCGTGTCGTAAGGTGGTTGCTGAAATCTGCAACCTACCCTTACCTGAAGGGATCCAAGAAGATCGAAACACGGGTATGTCATTCTTATCCTTGGAGGGCCTTACGGTTAGGATAAGAATTGGGATTAAACCAATTGCTATATTCCCACCGTAGCGGGTGGTGTATCGAGCGGAGCTCACTACGTCCTAAAGATATACCCATGAACATGAAATTACCAGCTGTTTGGTCTCCGACCGATTCTCACCTCTAACAGGGGTGGTTTCCGAGTTGTTGAGTCCCAAACGGTCAGGGTATCAGTATATTGCTGGTCTTCCTGTACCGTTATGCTTGGTCATGTTCGATCACATACCGCCAAGAAACACAGTTTAACAAGAAACAGCGTACCTCTGTTATTCAGATATCAGTCACACATCGTAGTGTGCTAAATTGCACACCTGATGAGACTATGAGATGCAGAACCACCTCTGAAGTCGAAACGAACATGACAAAGCATAACGGTACAGGAAGACCAGCAATATACTGATACCCTGACCGTTTGGGACTCAACAACTCGGAAACCACCCCCGTTAGAGGTGAGAATCGGTCGGAGACCAACCAGCTGGTAATTTCATGTTCATGGGTATATCTTTAGAACGTAGTGAGCTCCGCTCGATACACCACCCGCTACGGTGGGAATATAGGAATTGGTTAAATCCCAATTCTTATCCTAACAGTAAGGCCATCCAAGGATAAGAATGACATACCCGTGTTTCGATCTTCTTGGATCTCTTCAGGTAAGGGCAGGTTGCAGATTTCAGCAACCACCTTACGACACGGTTTACAGATTTTCGTAAACTTAGAGGTTGGCGTGAAAGGTACAAGAAACTTGACACCTTCGATCACATGCCGCCAAGAAACACAGTTTAACAATCCCTAGCATGATACCAAAGATACATTTCTGATCATATTTTCAGTAACCAAATAATACGGAGTCCACTTTAATGAACAGCTCCGTTGTTTTTGTAGGAAGGTAACCGTACAACGAACTTTACAAATTGTTTAACTCTCTCTCTCTCTCTCTCTCTCTCTGTGTAACTAATCGATGTGTCCGGCCACTTGGCTTAGTGGTTAACGCTCCTGGCTGCTGAGGCAAGGGTCCTGGGTTCGATTCCCGGCCGGTGAGATGATATTTACAACCACTTCCTCGGGTTCAGGACTGGGTGTTTGTGTTCGTCTTGTCTGTATGCCAGAAGACACCTTACCATTACAATGACAACTTCACAATACGAAGTTACTGGGGAATACATTAATTAACCAACTTAAAAGGGGGGGGGGGATGTTTGGTGCAGTGGCGAGGCGTCAGCCTTGTCATTGTACCAAACATTTAAAAAAATGGTAATTCACTGCACTCGCACTGCGAAGGCGCCGAGTTCGATTCACTGCCCGGCCCCCCTAATTTTATTTACTACGGGGATTTTTTTCAATTGCTCGAGCCAAATGTTGGGAGGAGCCGCGATAGCGTAGAGGTCAGAACACTTGCCTTACACGGAAGAGTACGCTCGGGTTCAATTCCTAGTGGGAAGTATGGTGGTCGTTGGCCGGTGAGTTTTCTCGGGGAAGTTAGCTTTCGCCGCCCTCTCATCCCATCACTTCTTACACATCACTTCTCCATACACATCACTTCTCCATACACATCACTTCTCCATACACATCACTTCTCCA
>PNEQ01024573.1:10792-24644 GCA_003012365.1 Medauroidea extradentata | reverse complement strand
AGCCGTTTCGCTACTAATCGTGGAGCACCAAACTGGCGTGCAGTGTTTTCGTTTTACTCTTTTCCCTACGGAACTTCAATAAGATGACGCTGCAATTTTATTTGCGGTAAGTTAGCAGTAAAGACCAACAGATGCTTCCAGCGTTGTGTTTTACGAATCCGGGCTGTATTTTGTACTTACAGCAGTAAGAAAAAAACAAGATTTTTTCCATTTAGAGTGGCCCTTAAATTATGTTTCTAATATGCGTACTACATTTTTTTTAAACGATAGAAGCATAGCTTTAACCACGTGTTCCTTTCGTATGCAAACATACGAGGAATAAGTTTAGTGGTTCCACACAAAAATTAATAAACATGGCCAATACAACACAGTTCGCGCGCTATGTATATAGGCTCTGCCAAACATCTCTCTCAGTATCTCTATCTCTCCCTCTATCTCTATCTTAATTCTGGTAATAGTTCCTCACTTCAAACAAGGATCAATTCATTTCCCCTTTCTTTTGTTTGAGTATCTGGTTTGGACCTACTATTACTTTTATTACCTTAATCAAGAATATGTATATTTTCAGTTTAACTGCATACTTAACTGACTTAAATTCTTATAGTAAGGGTAAGAAACCATTACAAAATAAGTTACGCCTTAATATGCGTACATTTACTGTGCTGATATTGTTCTGAAGCCTGACTGGTGCACGTGGCTTTGATGTCAGCGTGAACTAGTCACGTGAACAAACTAAGCTTTAGAACAGCATCGAGACAGCATTGAACTTCAGGGCTTTAATGGCAATGAATACGATGATATTTCGATTGGACTGTGTTCTTTGATTTGAAAATAAACAAAGGCAAGTGTGTTGTATTAAATTGTAGTTTCGTCATTACGTTAATTGTTTTTGCTTAGTAACAGACGTCGTATATACAACATCTCGCAGAAAGTAGTAGTTGTGTGCGTGTGTTGGCAGGAGTTGACTGCATGCCGAGCGTGCAGATGGTGCTGCCGCCAGTGGTAGCGGCGGGAAGCTCTGCGACGCTACTGTGCCTCTACGACTTGCAGCGGGCGCCACTCTACTCGGTCAAGTGGTATAGGGGCAGCTTCGAGTTTTACCGCTTCGTCCCCAAGGACCAACCTCCCAAGAGAGCCTTCCCTTTTCCTGGACTTGCAGTAGACGTGAGTCACTTATCCATGCTGCCTTCAGCAACTTTCTCTCAACGAACAACTTCCCGATAAACGTATTAACGATTAAGACTCGACTAGGAGTTACGTTACTTTCAAGGACAATGTTTCAACTCTCATGAACCTTGTAAGGAATTTGGCGATGTGTTAACAATTAAATAATGAGATCTTGTTGCCTTACTGAAATACTCGCGTGCCTCACATGATGGGGTATATGGCAAGCCATATTATTTCAGAGAGGGTGATATAAATGTTCTTACTTGGAGATGAAACATTGAAACTAAAATCGTCGTCGTTATTTTCTCTATAATGTATTACTAATTAGGACTCATTATTCATATCCTGCGTTAAGACTGAAGATCGGTTAAAAGAAAGGTTTTTAATTCTTACAAAGTTATTAAAATCTGTACTGCAGTACAGATTTTAATAACTTTAATTAAGTAATATTTTACAGTGTTTACATTTTTTCCTCAGTCTTACTGTCAATAAATTTTTTAAGGCATGTATACTTTAATTTTAGATGAACCACGAGGGGGGAAAAATCGACAGTTACATATACAGAAATTTGCCTGTTTAGTGGGTGTATAAAAACCAATTTCCGAAAATAAAAATAATTATTTTTCCGGAAAGTAGACTTATAGTTTGATATCAGACATGCGTGTTGTGATTCAATTATTTGTTTATTACTTGGCTCTACAATACGTGAAAAGACCGGCAGTTGAAATTCTTTCTTTCCAAAAATGTTCAAGTGGGGCAAAATCATTATTTTATATTTGTATGAAATAGTGTTAGTTTTGAAGATGTTATACTTGGATGTACATTTTCCTCTTACGAAAAAAATTTAGCTCACCCAGTTTTCCCATAATGACACTTCAAAGTCAAATTTTACATGTTTTTAGTTCTTATAATCCACAAAAAAACAATTAACATTAATACATTTTAAAAATCACACTGAAACTACATGTCACGGGATACTATTTGGCATGTTTTAAAATCCATTACAAAATATTTTCGTACTTCAAAAAATATGAAATTTCGAATTTGCGCCTCTATTAACGATTTTTTTGTACAAAAATTTTTTGTAACGAATTTTAAAACGTGTCAAGCAGTAGCCCGTGACATGTAGTTTCAATGTGAATTTTTAATTTATTTATGTTTATTGGTTTTTGTAGCTTATAAGAACTAAAAACGTGCAAATTTTGTCTTTGAAGTGCCATTATGGGAAAACTAGTTAAACTATTTTTTTTTTTTTCGTTAAGAGGAAAATGTACTTCCAAGTGACGTCTACAATACTAACACTATTTCATACAAACATAAAATTACTATTTTTCACCACTTGGACGCTCTTAATTTAATTCACAATAGTAGAGAATAGAGGAGAACGTTTTAAGGTGGCTTATTTTCTCGCAGCCAAAAATAGTGGATAAAAATGTTCTGAGATTCTGTTGTGTATATATATTTTTGTGAAAAATCTTTTTAAAAATATACAAATCAAAAGCGCTTTTAACCACATTTATCTTCAATACTGCGCAATTAAATTACAGTGCCACTGCTGAATGTACCATACAAGTGGTGGCGTTCACGAATCGCATTCGAGATGCTGTGCCTTTGAAAAATATTTTCTGAATTGGGGGTTATATTCTCACACAAGAAGTTTTTCTCACTAGCTATAGTTGGAACAGTAATCACAATTTCAAATGTATAGGTGACATTATTTTATTGTTTCCATTGAAAAAAAAATTTATGTGCGTCAAAAAAGTTATAACTAAGTTAATTTAAATATTTGACTTTAATGTTTTTGCTTAAAAGAAATTAAATAAATAAATACACTGTGATCCTCAATTTCGCTCAACATTCCCACAAAATATATTATGAGTATGTATACATATATAAACATATATTTATTTAATCACTTAGTGATTTCATATACGCCTTGAAATGCAAACGACAATTAATTTTGCGTATAAA
Organism: Medauroidea extradentata; assembly: GCA_003012365.1. Lineage (NCBI taxonomy): Eukaryota > Metazoa > Arthropoda > Insecta > Phasmatodea > Phasmatidae > Medauroidea > Medauroidea extradentata. Next base: position 21,506 of record PNEQ01024573.1, on the reverse strand, counting down.
TTTTTATCTGAGAAATTTGGCATTTCTTGTTTATCACAAAAACATCAGAATTTTAACTTTGACAACAAGTTCTACAACCATGCATTTACCCTACGGTGTGTGCGTAGTGGTCAGTAGATCACGAAGTTTACCGCATAACCTGCCACGAGAAAAATGTTCTTATTGACAACACCTTTACAATCTATAAAATGCAGAGTTTCGGACGTACAACTACAGCTGCTCAAAATACTTTAAATTCTTCTGCTTACTAACAGTATTTTAGAATATTAATATTTCATTGTTATAGTATCTGTATACAATAGTTGTTCAAAATTACTACTTCATGAAGGTGAAAACAACCTCACATAAGTATTCTTCCGCATATTTTCATTAGAAAATTCTAACGTGTGAGTGCAGCACACTTACATATTTATTTTTGTACCTTGAAATTGATAGGGTCATAGCTAAAGGTCTCAAATGTGTAATACATTGCGCGTAGCGGCTGTAATCAATCCAAGCCACGTGCCTTGGTCACTCTCAAAGCCCTGGCGTCTGTAGACCTTAGACATGCAAATCACCTCTAGCCAATCAAGAGCCTGGCCTAGCTGGCACAATGACGGGCGTTGCAGAGGTTCATCTTGAGAACACGCGAACCAAAGCCGGCTGAACAGCTCAAAATGTAGTCCTCAGAAAAAGTTTAGCTTTTGAATTTTTTAGAATCACATAAATTTAACAGATATATTTTTCAGGAAAGTATATTATTGTTAGCGTCTTGTTGCTTTAGCTGGAGTGAGATAGAATTACCACTTATAGCCATACTAGCTGTCCCCTTGCGGCTTCGCCAGCGTGTACTATAGAAAAGAGTAACTAACTTTTAGTTACGTGTTAATTGATGGTGATACTATATTCTATATTATACTATATTCACTGTTTATCTTTAAAACATCAAATACAAACAGATTTGTCCAGTCCACTGCGCTAAGCGTACTTTTTTTAATTCATCTTTGTTTCTCTATAAAACAGCTGCCCGGCTGCGGCTTCCACCGCGAAACAGCTGCCCGGCATTTAACATCTAGAGTACTCAATAACAGTGTAAAGAGCGCGCGCAATACGCTTGTATGATATCATGTAATTCCCATCACAAAGTCTTGCACGGGATACGAACCCGTAACCCCACCCCTCCCACACCCCAAACTTTATACAATACCTGAGTGAATGCTTAAGGCCTCGATCACAGGAACATACCTACATTGTTTAAACAACAATAGCAATAAAGCTCAAATTGACTCTACTGTTTTTAAGGGTTTTTTTCCGGCAATTATTCGAATTTTTCTCGCCGTAAAAACCATCTTTGAACTTCAACGAAACTATAAAAAAAAATAAATAAATAAATAATTGGCCAAAATGGTCCAGGCGTTGTTGAGTTATGCGCTTACCAACACATTTTGCGATTAATTTTTATATTATAAGAAGATTAGGACGAGTGGTTGATAGAGACCAAAATAACACGGGTTTTAATTTGGACAAAAGCTAGAATTCCATCAACTGTAAGTTTGCGTCACTTTAGCAATCGGTCTTTGACTTATATGACACTTCCTGGAAGTCTCTGAGCCAATCATGGAAGTATAACTAATACAGACCTATATCACTTCAACAGCAAGCAGCTAATGAGCATCTGCTTCACATATATTCTTGCAGGCTAGCCTAAGGGTCAGTGAACCCCGCGAATTGTTCTGGTCTCCAATGGTCGGAGGGAAGAACGCGTGACCTTTTAAATGCTTTGCTCCTATTGGCGACGAGAAAGTGATGAGCTAGCCAGACTTCGAACACGCAAAATAGTTCAAGGTGTGTGGAGACTCTTAATAGTATTCTCAAAATCTACACAAAGTGAGTGTCACCATTCAACAGTAATAATTAATGAATAGAAACACAACAGCTTGCTGGGGTCCACGATTAGCGCAGTTGCTAGAGCATTACCTCCCACCAAGGCGATCCGGATTGTATTCTCGGCAGGGTCGGTCCCCGGATTTTCGCATGTAGGAATAGTGCCTGACGATGCCGTGCGTCGGTATGTTTACTCGGGGATCTCCCGTTCTCCCCGCCCTTTCATTCCGGCACTGCTCTATACTCACATAACGACAGTGCTGACCAAAATCTCTTCATCCACTCACAACAGTTTACTAACCTTAGAGCACGTGGAAGTAACACTTGCATTCAGTTCATACAAGCAAATGTAATACCTCAGAAACAAAAAGAAAAGTGTTGAATTCCTGACTACGTTTGCATAAGTGCAAGATTTACGCGTGCAAGCAAAAACAGCATACGAACCTTGTATGTGTAAATGCCTGGGTCAAGCTGGCTAACACCAAATACAATACACTGTAAACCTATACCGGACAGCTTGTGCAATTCTGAGACAACACTGTGTTTCCTCCTCAAGCCAGCAGATAACACCACACTACATTTTATTAATTTAAGATGTAAGCTGCCGATATAACAATGTGACGGAAAACTATCTTTCTCGACGAAAAAATTAAAAAAAAAAAAAAAGCTTTCCTTGCGACAACTGAAATAAATGACATATAAAGCAAAGTCAGTAGTGCACCAATCACAATATAAACAAGATAAAATGTATGTTAACCGAAAAGTAATAACATTGATTAATTCAGTAGTTCCAACTCATGCCGCTAGGTTGTTTTTCTCACACTTCTCTTTGTTATTAGCATACAGCTGTCCGATATTGGTCTCTATAGTATTTGCTAACACTTCCCACATTAGTAAATGTTTGGTTGGCTGTAGTTGAGGACATTGTAACGTTGTACCGATGCTTCTTGTTAATTTCGAACGAAACATGAGTCCCGTGCACTTGCAAAATAGGGAAATTTTGTTGCTTCATTGGTTCTGTTCAATAAGCCTACATCATAGAGTTCCGATATCCGAAGGTATTAATAATGTCCTTGGTAGATGGAATATTCTGATAACACGAAACAAATGTCGAACTTTCATCATTTAATGGCACTTTTTCTCGAAACTTGTGGAAAATGCCGTTTAAAAATTAGATTTTCAGGAGGTCATTACTCTCAAAATTTTGTATTTAGGTAAGTTACAAAAGGTTTTGTTTATATTCTAATTACTATTTCATAAGATATCAGCTTTCGGAGTATGTCGAAGATATTTAAATACATGTATTACATACATTATGACGCAGAACTAACGGTAATTTATGGGGTCGGTGGACGACCTCAAAAGTTTAAATTGTAAATGTGTTGAGCCAATGAGAATTGAGCAACGAGAAGTATCATGCAGACAAATAGTACATTATAGGCTACCACAGAAAACATTTTTGCGAGAACATTCCTTGCACGCATCTGCTATTACTATCGAACTTTGTAACCCTCAGTTTGAAGTACTTCGACTTGACATGTCAGTAATCAGCATGCAGTAATCCATTAAATGGAACCTTGGTAGAACCCACTTATCTCGGTCGTTACTGCAGACACTAAATGTTTAGAAGGAAAACAGAACAGGTATTTGCCTACAAGATATGCAGCCTGCATAACCGTTGTGCATGACGTGTCATCTAATAATATGCATAAGATGATTTTTTAAATTTATTTTAAGTTGGCTGTATGTCCCGAAAGCGAGATCATTAGCGACGGTTGCATAAAACTTCTTGCAATGACAGGAACAGGGAGCATAGTCGGCCATGGTCTCGGTTAAGGAAGAATTCCATCGTTCGTCTAGAGCGATTTCTGTAAACAATGGAATACCAAAATCTGGATGGCCGCAGCAGGGAATCTAACCAGCGTTCTCCTAACTGCAAGTTCAACGTATTAATAATACGCCATCTCGTTCGGTATATTGCCATTGTATCAAGGGTCAATGAGGTTGCCAACCTCACGGTCGTAGAAGTACAGGTCTGGACACTCGCCTATCTACCAATGTATTTTGCTTGACGCCCTTGTTGTTTGGCTGCAGTTCACCGAGTTACCGAGAGTGTTGTGCATCTTTGGAGCTGCAATCAGGGCGGGCGGGCTCAAACTCCGCTCATTTTTTTTTTTCAGTGTTTGCATTATAAAGTAAATAGTGATTGCTGGAGCCAAGCTTCAGTATTGTGAGCAAAGGAAGTACAGTATTTCATAAATTGATAAAAAAAATACGTTTTGATAAATTGTTTAGCTATAAAATGTAAACACTGAAAAAAGTGGGAGGGAAGTGGGTGGAGTTTGAGCCCGACCGTCCTGATTGCAGCACCAAAGACACACAACACTCTCGGTAACTTGGTGAACTGCAGCCAAACAACAAGGGGTCAAGTTTCCAGGCGAGTGTCCAGACCTGTTCTTCTACGGCCGTGGCCAACCTACTAGCATTGTGTTTGTAGTTTACGCTGCAGGCAGTTTATCCATAGCAAGTGCGATGGAATGCAGGAATGTTAAAATTTCTGATTAGATACGTTTTACTTCCGTTGAAAAGTTTCGACTTCTTATAATTTGAAAATAATAAGAATAATAAAAATATAAATATTTTCCGTGAAAAATATTTTTGTTTACTTTTCATGGATAATGTTTAACTGTAGCTGATAAAATAATAGTATTAGTGACGTAACGCGTATTCAGCTTTACATTTTTCCTTGAAAACTGTTATTTATGAACTCAGTTCAAAAAATAATTTATACCTTCAACTACGTTTCCATTCGTTCATGTTGCGTTTAATATGCAATACATTATTTTAAAAAAAAAAAAAATTACATTAAAAAGTGCTCACGAAACATGTACCTATCAGCATAAAAAACATGCAAGACGAAAACCGAATGTTATTTTAAAAACAACCCGAGAGTTATAAATGATTTATTTAAACCTTTCAAAATCATCAAAAATCCCTACTTAAGTTTGTTACATTTCAGAATGTACTAACTGGATATAATCCAAATAACATTGCTACAGTTGTGTCAAATATACTGACAGGGTAATCGCTCGAGGTGTATTGAAAGAACAGTATAACAGGAAAATCTGCTCGCGGGTTCAGTGTATTGTGCGTAGAGGCAATGGAGCACTTAATAGGTGAGACAGTTTCACCCTATACATATTATCTTTTAGAGTCTAAAAATTCTCCAGTTGTTTAACGGCCTCTTAATAAATAATTTGTAACATATTTTTCAGTGTGAGCAGTGGTATTTCTAAGTTAGTCACACATATGTATTGATTGTGCAAATAATACGTCGATATACAAGGTCAGTAATAAACAGAATAAAATCCATCGGAACACTACAACCGCGCGCAAAATTTTAAAATGTGAACTTTCGTGTTTTCGATTTGCACAAGAAACAGTAAATTAAATAATTGAATTGTGACAGTTATATTAAGTCATTTTTAATAAATATTGCAATGTTTATGGTTGTTGTTGATATATTTAAACCAGTTCAGATGTAACAAGTTACGTTTTAAATTGCAAAAGTTTAATGTGTTACTGTTGTAGCTGCAGTAAATAAGCAACACTCAGCGACGCCTTTATTTATTATTGTAGCCTCGTACGGGGCGGCGAATAAAAAGTCGTGACTTACCTGACGCGATCTCAGGACATGAGCAAGCACGTTTAGGAGTACAGTCACGTGTTGAGTGTTGGCCGTTGCTTTTATACCAACTGAGATGGTAGCGCTTATGTAGGTCCTAACATACTGTTTAGAAATACCGGCATTATTGTGTGAAGTGTATCAGTGGGTTGCCCACCCGGAGCAGTCTTCTTTCTACTTGCCGAGTAACATGAAGACTGACATGAAGTCAACTGTATCAACCATCATGAATGATCTCTGGGAATGTAATTAAGATACATTTCATACGGTACAGGATAACAGCAGATTGTTGCAGAGTGTGCGCTGATTATTATATGAGCTTTGCATGTGAAAATAAATTATTAAGTACTTCAAGTGTGTTGTAGTCATTTCGAGACTTCACATTTAAAATAAAGCAATAATTTGGATACAAGATTATTTCCCCTTCGAGTATCCGCTGCTACCACAGTTTATGTTTAACTGCTTAAAGCGTATTCGGAGTAACGTTTCTTCTCAGAGACCAGTAAACGTGCGTCCCCAATGCTTATCTACGAAAAGAAAACACACTTCAGACTACTTGTGAATGTGATTTTCAAGACACCATGTGCATTGGAAGCATTATTTTGAAGTCCTCAAACTTGGTTAAAATCGGATTTTTCACGCGGTTGTTCCTCAAGATATATGTAACGGATTTGTTCGAAATTGAGGTCTACCAGTACATTGTACTTCGCTACAGTGACGCGTCTAATAAAATTATAGGATCACCGCTTAAAGTCCCACAGTAAAAACGTTACGGCGGGAACACTGCGCGCGCATTTACCACTCTGGATGTAGAGGCGATATTACAATACGTGTGCTGGTCAACGTCACTCGTATCACCTCATCGATTTTCGCCTCACACACACAAACACACCCTTAACCAGGCAGCCGCCTTAGGGACAAGAACATCAACTGAACTGTCAGATGACATGTCATGCAGGCTGTCTACGTCCCAGCAAACAGTTATCTGATTTGCAATCAGTATTGTGATTTCTGAGGTAAAGGTCAGGATAAGCGGACTTTAAAAAAACATTTTTACTTCTATTTTGCTTTAGGCGGGTGATTATAAAATTATAAAGTAATGACAGAGTGCTGACCCCTGTTAAATGTGAAACGGTTGTATTTTCGCTAACAGCATTTTCATTTTTTACACTACTTGTATTATTCTGCCTGAATGCTACTTTTAAAAGATAAATCACAAGTAATTTCCAAGTTATTGTTTCAAAACACATTCTGATCAATATGTATCACACTCTGAATTCACTGTGCGTCCTACGTTATACAGAATGTTTGGTAATTATAAGTACAAACGAAAGGGGCGTGTCCAGAACGGTTTTTCCGTTACGACGTACGAACACGTGCAAACATGGCAATATTGCAACACTGTTACCGTCTTCTGTGCCAAGCGCCAGTTCCCACAATCAACTGTAAATGCAATGTGGCTGCGTAATGTTTCGAACATTTGTTGTAAAGTCTTCGTCCGCACGTGCAGCATTTCGACGTTTTGATCCTCGGGAACACTGGTATTATAGCGTTCCTTTCGTTTGTACCTTTAATTACCAAACAACCTGTATATATGTTTCCTTATTTATTTTTGTAATAATTTTTCTTACGCTGGGTTAGCACATCATAACTCAGCCAGTATACACAGGCGTTACCGTCACCCAAAGGACTTATTACTTACATAAATGAGCAAAAATATTATACGCACATGGGTCATATTACCAGTTGTAGGTATTTTCAAAGCAATTAGAAACATTTGAAATATGACAAATAACATGCAGAAGTAAATCAATGCGATAGAAATTATTTTTTATTTCAGTATTGTTTGCATTCGATAATCAGCAGTCGCAGATAAACCACGCCACTGAAGCTTCTCGAGAACTATGCCGATTGCTTATGCCATCCCGTGTGAAATGTGTCACGTCGGTGAACTAGACGTAATAGTGCAAGTGCCGATTTTCGTTTCAGCCGGGACCCACATGAAGGTGATATTTCTTGCACCAAGTGATGTAAGAATTAAGAACTGTGAGTTTCGTATACTCCTCTTGAATCATTCTGTATACACATCCATGTTTATTGTACCTGTAGTGAAGTGAGAATGTTGTTTAAACATAAGGAATGTAAAGTGTGTGTTAGTTGGTAGTAGTAATACTGCCTAGAGAGAGTTCGAGAAGGACAATCTATGAGGTAACCGTCAACAGTACGTTAATGTGACACCGAGACGAATATATTGTAACAGCAAGATGTGTTGGACTGTAAGTAATAAAGTGTATTGATATTACTTCCTGCTGTCAACATTTTGAGAATGCTACATGGCGCAGTCGGTACGTGATATGTTCTATCTACGCATAATGGTTCTCGTAGTTTAAGGTGTATGTCATGGCAACATCTTGTTACGTGGTGCCCGAGAAGCTAGTCATGACTGGAAATGTTGCGGACAATTGGATTAGTTTTAAACAATCTTTTGAAATATTTCTTATTGCTACAAGTTTATCGAAGCAAGACGATCAACGAAAGATTGCCATATTACTAAATGTAGTTGGCGAAGATTCCTTAGCGGTATACAATACGTTTGACTTTGCTAAATGGAAACATATATGAAAGTGTTCTGTGTAAATCTGAAGCATATTGTGCATCGAAGAACAACATTCTTTACAGACGCTACTTATTCTACAACCGGAAGCAGGAGACGGGAGAATCTTTTGGTCGTTTTCTGACTGATACAAAACTTCAAGGCAGAAAATATTCGTTTCAAGCAGAGGATGAAATTTTACGGGACAAAGTAGTTTCAGGCTGTAACGACCAGGAGAGACAGAAAAAGCTTATTGTAAAAGGTGACGTAACGCTGGACTATGCAATTGAAGCATTACGGTTAGCGGAAGTGACTAAGTTCCAGGTGAGGGAAGTGCAAGGTTCCTGTGCAGCCGAGGTGGACCGGGTCACCAAACGACGAGACGAAAAACCATCACCGCGGAATGCAGCAACGGGTGTCCAAGCGGAAGAAGTCATCCAATGCTCATGGTGTAGCAGAAAACACGTCCGTAACATCAATATGTGTCCGGCGAGGCGAAAACATGTTCATCGTGTAACAAGAGGATTCACTTTGCGGTCGTATGTCGAACCAAGAAAGAAAAACACACTGATGTTATTGAAGATGTGGAGGCTGCGGTTAGTGAAGCTAATTGTGATTTCTACTGCAATGGTGTTGAATCGTAGGTAAATATTGTGATAAGGTGGTATCAAGAGGTGGTGCTTGAAGACCGTGTGAAATACAATTTCAAACTCGATTCCGGGTCTGATGTAAATTTGATTCCCATGAATACGTTTGAAAATGTAAATAGTAAACGCTCTAGTCTAAAGCTGACACCAACAAATGTTGTATTGCAGGCATATAATGGGTCACGTGTAAAAGTATTAGGATCAGTAATACTTGAAATTAGGGTGAAATCAAAAGGAATCCTAGCATAATTCGTGGTAACCTCAATTGGTTTCCAACCAATTCTGGGGTTAACTACTTGTGTACAGTTAGGGGTAATTTTAAAAAGGCAGGTTGACAAAGTGAATAGTACAAATGTTAGTAAAATGTCAGAGAAGGATGTATTCACAAGATCTGGCACGTTTCCATAAAAATATATAATATATTTAAGGCAGAATTCAAGCCCGGTATCAAACGCACCTGACAGGGTTCAATTGAAATTTAAAATAAAGTTAAGGACTGAATTAGATCGTTTATGTACCTTGGGCATTATTTCTAAGGTGGATGAACCAACAGAGTGGGTCATTAGATTAGTAATCGTTGAAAAGAGTGATGGCACATTACGGTTATGTTTAGATCCTCATGACCTCAACAAAAGTATAAATAAAAAATACTATGCAATTCCAGCCGTAAATGATTTAATAACTAGTATTGGAAATGCAAAGTTTTTCTCAGCTTTGGACCTCAAAGAATCTTTTGGGCAGATTGGGCTCACTGATGACAGTAAACATTATTGTATATTTTCGACAATATATGGCTGTTACTGTTTTAATGTTCTTCCATTTGGACTGGAAGTTTCTGCTGAGGCCTTTCAAGAAATTTGTCAATGTCATTTTGGTGATATTACAGGGTTATTTATTTATGTGGATGACTTTTTTCTCTTTGATGACACAAAAGAGAAACATTATGCCATTCTTCGAAAGGTTTTGAATAGGGCACGATATTTGAAGGTGAAATTTAATGTAAACAAATTTCGGTATCTACCGTATCGAAGATTGTCAGATATTTAGGTCATGAAATAGTTAATGAGTTATTAAACCCGGATAAGGATAAGATTGAGGTTATCGTGGCTTATGACATACCTACAGATAAAAAAGTTTGCAAAGGTTTCTAGGTTTTGTGAATTACCTCCGGGATTTTATCCCTAATTTGACTGAAACTACGCATCCTCTTTGGATTGTTAGAAAAGGATATTAATTTTAAATGGGAGAGAGGGCTCCACGACAATTGTACTAACAAAATTAAGCAAAAGTTAGCAAGTCCACCTGCTCTAAGAAATGTGTGACACAAACTGATAGTTCTAATAATGCAATTGGTTGTGTGTATTGGTAGCGTTAATGAGAAAGAAAGTAAATTCTATTGGGTCACAGAGACTCAAAAAGATAAGGTTAAAACTAGTTATCTATAGAGACATGCAAAATTCGCGTTATCATTTAGTAGCAGACTAAACTGCACTTTCCTATACACAACAGAGCATAATTTGCGATTCAATTGGCCACGAACTTTTATGTGTTAATTTACGTGTGTTATGTCTTTGCAGAGATTTGCCTCCCTACTGTGTAAGCATTCTCCGCGGCAAGTCGCGACAATATCGGCCAGCGGGAGACGTCGAACGAGCCTATAGTCAATTGGAGTCTAGTCAGCTGTCAGAAAATAACGCAAATTTTGCATGTCTCTAGTTATCTATGATTAGAGGTACGTCAATTTCGCGGATTCATCTGGCAGTAGCCTAGACTTGTCAGTCCTATACACCCACTGGCCACAATCGATTATATATTGGCTTATAACCGTACAAGCAGGTAGCAAGCGATAGCACTTCGCATTATTTCCTTATTTACTACTGGCTTGCAGTAGTCAAACGCGTTTCGTAACAGCCGCCAGCAAGTCAC
>PNEQ01024573.1:0-10692 GCA_003012365.1 Medauroidea extradentata | reverse complement strand
CTATGATATATGTGCAATATATAAAGGGACAGAAATGTATATTGCTGATACTATCAATAGGGCATCTTCAACTGTAGTAAGTGAGGACCTTAATTGTACACTTAAGGGCGCCGTCTACCCGCGCGTGAGAGGCTCAAAAGCGAAGGAGCAATAAGGTCGACTTTGAAGCGCGCATCAAATGCCACGTCGCCTCAACGAGCCAAGTGCTGAATAGCGTGCAAGCTTCCCGCTGAACAGTTTTTACTATGAGACTTTCAGCGACAACACTATCATTTTATCTTACGCGACGAAAGGGAAAGAGTCGCTCTACAGGTTTATAATATTCAGAATATCGTGAAAATGATTACTCTCACATAAAAATCAGCGTCAAAAGTCCCGATTCGGTCACTTTCACACTCAAAAAAAATACTTGTTAGGAATGATGATATTGAGTTTAAACTGCTAGAATACAGAAACTGCCTAATTTTGGGATCGCCACACTCACCCTCCTAACTTCTAATGATTCACATTATCCGTTCGACTTTACCAAGTCATGATGGTATTTTGAAACGTAAAACCATTACTGAGTTTTCTACATACCAGCATAATAAAAACAATGTGAATAAAATAATTATGACAAAACAGCAAAATAGTCACACAACTTTCTATCCAAATCAAAATGTTGTTTTCCGTAAATCCAATTCTGATACTTGGTCTCAGGGTACTATTGTTAAACTGCGTAATAGCCCTCGTTCTGTCAAGTTAAACTCTCCAGCATATGCAGTAAAAGGGGGATGATGATGATGAAAGAGGTCATGGTAAATAAATAGTGCAGGGTAGAGAAAGAGCTAAGGGACCAGTAATGGATTTAGACACTCAAGATCGCCCAAGACGTGAGAGTAAGAAACCTAGCTATATAAAAGATTATGTATATTAATGTGAGGCTATCATGAACTTAGGAGGGAGATGTAGTGAAGTGAGAATGTTGTTTAAACATAAGGAATGTAAAGTGTGTGTTAGTTGGTTGTAACTGCCTAGAGAGAACTCGAGAAGGACAGTCTATGGTGTAACCGTCAAAAGTATGTTAATGTGAAACAGATACGAATATATTGTAACAGCAAGATGTGTTGGACTGTAAGTAATAAAGTGTATTGATATTACTTCCTGCTGTCATGATTTTGAGAATTCTACAGAACCGTCAAACAGCTGTAATTTAATTAAACCCATTACAGTTTCTTTTTACTGTCTTATAGTGGCGTGTCATGATTGCAATAGCAATCTTTCGAAACAAGTCGTGACAGTTGGTCTCACACTGGCCACTTGACCACAATAATACTCAGATTTAGTTACCTCCATTTCTACGTTACATTCGTTTTTCTCGTGAATTCGATTCCAAAATCACTCGGAACGTTTACCATGTATTACTTTTTTGTTACAGTTATTCAGTTCGAGTGATCAGCAAGTGACGTTAGTAAACATTCCTCTCCACCTGTCCGGCGGTTTTACGTGTGAGGTTTCTGCAGATGCGCCTTCCTTCACTACAAACATCGCGTATGGTGAGCTCACGGTAATTGGTACGTGGTACTACGAACTTTCTGTGAAAAAACTACTAGCTTACTTTACTGGACTCAAGTTTTTTGTATTAATATAATTAGTGTTTTAATTCATTTTAAGTACATATTATTTTTAATATTGTTTGTTAACTCATTGAATCATTCCGGTTGGCAAATCGATGTGACAAAGATAAAGAATTAGTCACAAGATGTCGCGTAGTAGAAGCTACTGATACGAGTAAAATTATATACGACAGTTGAAGATTTTCAATGTCAGTGAACGTGGGCACATAGCTATGAAACATTTATTTTTTTACATTATAATTGTTATTATTGCAATTTTTTACTGTCATTGTAATTCAGTAAATGTGTGAGTACTTGTGCATTCATGTAACAAATTATATCCACCTTAAAACACATACTTATCAATCACATCAACTAAAAGTTGTTCGCTTTTTTGCAAGTATAAAATAACGGTTGTACCAGGCAAGTTGTTTAAATATTTAAAATTCGTTCAACGTAAATCATATTAGCATAGATTAGGCAACATTACACGACGCAATATTTATTCTTGTATACGGTTTCTCACGCCAGCTCTCGTGCTAAAAATCACTACAATGCTGTTTGCTAAATTCACACATATCTCGCAGCAAATTGTGAAATTACAAGAAACCGTTGTGGCCTCTTCCAATATTCGGTGCCTACTGCTTTAGTAAAATATTCATATTTTGATATAATCACTCATTAACACGATTGCAATAATATTTCTTTATACACCCTAGTACATTATGAATATCTGTGTTATGGTTATTCTCCCTTTACATAGAAAAAGTTTAAATAATTTTAACGATTGCTACATGACTCGCCAAATTCGACTTCGCGCATTTCAGTTATGATTTACTCCCATCTCTATGACCAGCGCAAAACTACCAATGGAATTAATGTTTCCGTGCGAATTGGGGACCTTGCGCCGAATATAGGACGTGTTCTATTTCCTGATTTCATTCGGGATTCTCGTCTGATTTAGTTTGAGGTCTTCATTTCGCACTTATCTTGTGTCGGGTAAAAGCTGTTTTACACAACCTTTCGACTTAAATCATGAAGTCGTGCAAAAAAAATAATATTCTTTGTGGTTTGAATTTTTTTTAGAAAGCCTGATTATTTTAGTGACGAGATAAATATTTTAGATTACACAGGTTTGCAGGAAATGCTGTACTTCATACTTTTATAACTTTAGCCGGAAAGAGGAAGACATAGATGATGGTAACAGAATTTATCAGTTAAAGTTGACAAAAGGAATGAAACTACAGTTAATGCAGAATAAAAGGGGGAGGAAGAATTATGTTAAGGAGAGACAGGAGATAGGTTAAGGATCGCTCTCCTTCCCTAAACCAAAGGGAGACTCACCATTGGTTTCACTGAAGGCAGAGGAATAGAAGTCCTTCGACGACGGTCCTCGCTCTGGTTGCAGGATATTGGCACCGGGTACAGTCGCCGCCGGAGGGGCTCACCTCTCGAGTTCTTTGTCGTTACCATTCTTTACAACCCCACCAGAGCCATCAGAATCCTTCCTTCTGATTGGGTTCCCGCTATACTCAGGGGCGGAGCAATTCCTGCTGAACTAATGTGTTTGACAAAGGTGCTTGGTAAGGTGCTAAGATCCACATAACTCCTCAAGTCATAGTACTCCTGGTGTACATTTGTTGCTGCAATCCGCCTCGTTGTGGTGGTTATCGATTACCAAACACTTACTGACCGCCTTCTTGCGACGCCACCGATGTCGCAGAGTTGCGAAACCACAAGCAACAATATAAGCTTGGAAAAATCCGTGATGTTTTAATCAAACTACACCGAGAGAGAGAGAGAGAGAGAGAGCGTTAATTGATTCAAACAAAACCTACTTGGAGCAACTAAATAATTTTTTGTATTTAGCGAAATATTTTTGTCACTGGAACAAAATTAATCTATACATATTTTGTAGCCCAAGAGTGTAACATTTGGCCAGTCCAACTACATATTAATTGCCTGTGCATAATTTTTTATGTCGAACTACTAAAAAAATACATAGTAGCACCAAGATTGGAACCTAGATCATACATCACCGAGTATCATTCAGCTGCATCTCTGCTAGGATTAAAAGTTTGTAACTGACACTTTCTAGCGTATAAACGGCTCATAAAATGCATGATGATTACGCAGATGAATATTAACAATTTTAACGTCATTACTTTTTATTTTTCAGTAGAAATTTTTCCATTGGAATTTTTTGAGTTATCATTAAATACACTTTCAAATACAGCTATCGCACTTCTTGTCTCCGAAATGGTTTTATCGGAATTATTTGTAGCCCATCGTCACTTTAAAGTACAGCTATCATACTAATTGTATCATAAATTGCCAAACAGGTAGTTCTCGAGATGTGGTTGACTCTAAACCACAGCGTTGACAAACATTGAGGTTTGGTTTTGGTTGGACCAACGAAATGTACATTTGTGAACTTTAAAACCAATTATTACATTTTCGTCAACCGAAAATTATTTGCCAGAATAACTGTTTTGCCAAAATAAACCATATATTTGACAGGTAAACAAAACCAGGTTTGTTGAAATTTGTTATTGTCACCATGTTAAATTTTTGAGTGTAATTTTTAGTAGGCGAGCTGCGCCAAACTTTGTTAAATTTCGGAAATCCATGGCAGGACGCGAGAATCGTTTGTCGTAATAGAGTTTCGTCAAAAGCGGGTCACTACTAACCTATTGTTGCGACAGGCAGCTGGGGCTGCAGACCCGTCGTCGTTGTTGTGATAATCTGCAGTTTTGGATGCGCTTGGTGTAACTCTGGTTACAAAACTGGGACGCTTCCAGCGAGGCCGCGCTTGGGTTTACCAACCATGGGCGAATTTCGCTGGCTGGTTCGTGCAAGTGCCGTTTTATGTCGTACGTCGCCTAGTTACGTGGTCATTCTGTATCAGAGGATCGTGTGGTGTCAGGGGCGTCGTTTCAGGTTTTTCTAGGGGGGGGGGGGAGCAAGATTTTATTTTCTGGCGATAGTGACCTTGTTGCATC
This sequence comes from Medauroidea extradentata, assembly GCA_003012365.1. Lineage (NCBI taxonomy): Eukaryota > Metazoa > Arthropoda > Insecta > Phasmatodea > Phasmatidae > Medauroidea > Medauroidea extradentata. Next base: position 6,095 of record PNEQ01024573.1, on the reverse strand, counting down.
TTTTTTACTAATTAAGCATGTATAAATTTGATACTTTAATAATACAACTTCAGTTTTATGTCCTTAAGTTAGCATTATTTACATTAAAAAATACAAAAAATATATTTATACTCATAAAATTCTAAATCTAGGGGGGGGGGGAATGACGCCCCTGGGTGGTGTTTCTGCACCCAAGAGTCGTCTATAACCGAGAATCGACTACAGGGTGGGTCTCTTGCCCCACCCTGCCTTTTCGTTTCGGGTAGTAATTTTTCGAAGTTAAGTCAGAGTAAAGTTTACCGCAGTGAGGCGGGCGTTTGTGTAGGTTATTAATTTAATTTTAGAGTTAACACCGCCCCGAAGCTGATAGACTATTCGTCGGGATTTCTTTCATTTATTTATTTAAAGTTTAAGTATACACTAATTATAATAACATTTACTGTAAGTCATATACGGGAACGTCAGGACAAAGAATCTCCTGTTATTTACCCCAAACTTTGGATATTGGTAATGGTTTTCAGCCCAGAATGTTAATTATAATGTATAGAATCGGGTTACCTATTTTTGTGTACTGTTTTTCCGTTGATTTAATTTAAATCCATGTTAATTGTTCTTCGATGTGTACTTTCATTAATTGTAATCTTAGGTTTATTGCAACATCAGTTCCTACTAAATTTAATTGTAATTATGTTTGTTTTTTATAAAATGTTATTGTTTTCTAAATATCTCAACTATATTTATGAGTTTTTTTCTCCCTTCTGGTCTTAAATTATTTAGGTAAGGTACATTTAATTAAGTTTAAGATAGTGGATTTTAAGAGTCAAGACATAAAATTCCCAAATACCTACGTCGTGTAGGCCTACAGGGAGATAGCTAATATCCGTGTCCCGATTACTTTATGTGAATTCTCTCGCAGTATTCGAGAGTTCATTCAGTTATTCTATTCAGTATTTTTTATCTTACTTTTACCAGGCGACTTTTGCTCTACCCCTGACTACTTGTTTCCTCACATAATCTTCTCGGTTTCACGTAATTTGAATCAATTTTCATTTTAAGCCGTGACGGTATTTCTTTCAAATAATAATTTTTTTTGTCAGCTCAAGTAGTTATTTCACCCTAGTCAAACCTTCAAAGCCAAACCACGGGTACAAAGAATCTTGTCCACCGCTAGGAAAATTCTTCATCCAAACATTCACGACCACGTCTACCGTAATATGCACACCATGCATCATAACGCAACTACATACTCAATCGTGCGTAAATAGGAACATTTTCGAGGGTTGTACTTCAAGCAAAAGTTCTTGGTGGTGATTTATGTTAAACTTTTTGACAATATGTGCTGCATTTTTATTGCGTTCTTGTCTGAAATACCAACTGACACTTGGCTCGTTGAAAGTGCTCTCCGAAGTAAAATTTGCCTCCTCGTTGCACCTGACATGGAGTCATCTTGTGGACCTTTTGCTCGTAGTGTGGGAGGGTAAATTCCACATTTGTGCCATGCACGGCAAACCGACATGCGCGATACTTCTACACTCATAAACGAAACCCTTTTCAAAGCTATCTAGCAAACACGCCATCTTGAAACTGGTGTTTCCAGGCGTTTCAACTACATGTAACAACTTAAGATTCCACTATACCTCTGACGTACAGATTCTTAGGTTTTAAGTCGTATTATTTGTTTTAGAGAATTAATAAAAAAGTGTACTTCTAGAATCAATTTAATGTCTATGTTCTTTAACACATTTCTGCGCTAAATGTGAAAATCTTGTTAAATGCATTTCGTAAACAGTGAGAGAAAAAGCAGTGTACTAATTTTCTGTCCAGTTGTTTACGAAATGCATTAAACAAACAATGCAAATTTAGTGCAAAAAATTTTAAAGAACTTTCACATTAGACTGGTTCTACAGGAAAAATTTTTTTATTTATACTCTAAAAAATATAATGACTTGAAAACCAACAATTTGTACATCATGGGTATAGTGGAATCTTAATGGCACCATATGTTAAAAAATGTTCACTTATTATCAATATGTTGTACGTACATGACAAGCATGGAATAATTGTTACAAAATTTTGGCCATCTCTGCCTCAAGGAATGCAAAGGCTCGCAGTTTTAAAGAGTGCATTGCGCTTGGTAAAGTTTCGCTGAGGAAAATTACGCCGAGCGACGTGTGTGTTTGAGACAGTTTCACTACAGCACTGATACCTGTCTGTTGATTCGTTGATTGTGTAAATATTAATTATTTGTCAACGTTGGACAGTGAAACGAAAGTACTTGCGTACAGTGGTCGACAGAAGTGACTTAGCTACGTCTACACGTCTATAGCTTGAAACCGTCGTACCTGCAGTCTTGTCAAAAGAGATGAATTACTGAACGGAAAAGTTCCCTGACTGTATGGTACAAGACGTCTCTCCTAATATCACGAGCTTGGTGAAATATTGGACTTCAAGCGCAATGGTCCGTGTTTTGGTCTGTTTATACCATAATTTATATTACGTATTTAAATTACAGGTAATGCTGTTTAAGTCTAATAATAATCTTATCAGCTATGAATTACGTTTTTTTATATTAGAAATAGGTATGCATTGCTCATATATAAATTATTAACATGCTGTAAAGTCAACATATATTTTTATTTATGTGCCTATGTTGATACTTAAAATCTTGCAGTGTTGCCAGTTGTAAAATACATAAAATCGGAAGATTTATTCTAAATATTTTCGAGAGAAAATCAGTATGTCGAAATTTTAATCGGAAGACTTCCCTTACAGCATATATGTTACAATTATTAATTCAAATGAGCAAGTATTAAAAACGATGTCTACAACAAAAAAATTGATAAAACCTATTAAAAATTTAGATGCATTGTTGTAAGGTAATGTAGGATTTACTATCATGTAAGCACACTACATTGCTCGTAATATCCATACACTGCTTATAGTAATCATAATAAAAACAAAAATATGTGTGTGAACATTTAAGTATATTGAAAATTTTGCTTGCTGGCAAACTCTGTTTTCCAATTATCGTCATTGCGTATCTTATGTTGTATATATTCTTGTGCATCATCTAGTGTAAATGAAATTCAAATACGGTGTTTTAAAACGGTGAGTACCATAACTGTTGCTTTTAATGGGGAGTGTTAGACAATGTTATTGTATTTTCAGTTTTTGAGCAATATCCTAGCATTTATTCAAATTGAATTATCAACATTTTCTCTTCGACAAACCATATGTTATATTCTTGGTAAACTGTGACATAAATAATAACGGAAGCATTCATGAATTTGTCATGCAGAATCATTGCAAGAGAATTATTGAAAGTTAACCAGTAATTCTCTAGCAATTATTCCGCATGACAAATTAATGAAAGATTATATTTTTATTAATGTCAAATAGTTTACCAAGAATATAGTTTATGCTTTGTCGAAGAGAAAAGTTTTATACTACAATTTTAATAAATTTTATGGCTCAAAAACAGAAAATACAATAAAATTATGTAACACTCCATCTTAAAGAATAATTTTAATGGGCCGTAGTGTAAGCACCACGGCCGTGGTAAGCACTGAAAGAAAGAATCGGAAGGTTTCTATAAAAAAATCTGCATCTTAAAAAAAATGTATGAAATATCAAAAGATCTTCCGACAAATCAAAAGACCTGGCAACAACACTATTCGGAGCTAAAAATCTGGGACATACGCGTTGTTTTTTAGGCATTTCGCAGCTGTTATTGCAATGTTACTCTTTGCAGTAAACGCTGTATAGCGTAACGGTAATTTTGAACGGTAAGTCAGTGCCACGGTGTATACAAAACCAATCCATCCAATATTTCCTTGGGATTTGAAATATCATCTTCATGGTAAGAAGGGGACTCAGCAGCTACTTTGGGTACGATACGAAAAAAATTGTATATTTAAAAAAAACATTTCAGGCTTCCAGGTAGTGAATGTGTACTGATAAAAAGTGATTTACGTTTGTTCTGTATAAGATATTTACAATTTAGTTAGTGATATTTTTAAAAACTTTTACATTTTTTTTTATTTTGAAATTAACATTCATTTCTGTGTGTGAATTAAGATGATCATATTTTAATTACTGCCATACGATAATTGTTCGTAGATTCGTGTTTCCCGTCAAAGTGGAGTCGGCGTGTCATGGTGATTACTCAGGCCTAATATATGTGTCTGTGAATGTATAACTGTAGGTAAATAAATGTACATACATATGTAAACTTGACGATGTATGCAGATGTATATATTTATTCCAAGTAACGAGCTGAACCTTCAAGCATTTTGCATTGCGACTGGAAGTTTTCCTATTTAGATTCAGTCAATCAGAGTGAAAAAGAAAGAAAACAGTATAAGATACGTGATTTTGTGAATAGGAAATGTTTACGTGTGTGTTAAATGATTTTTCTAACTAACAAACTCATACGAAACGCGAAAGAATTAGTTTTTTTACCAGACACGAGAAGGAAAAATCTCATGTAAATAATGTATCAAAGGGACAATATTTTCCCTTTTAGTGTTTATTTCGGGTCGTAATGAGTTTATTCACAGCAGCATACATAGTAGTTCATTTGGAGACGGGAGTGCAGCTGCATTACAAGTAACTCCAATATTATCATAAATTAATCACAACACACGTGGGCGTAACTAGTGAGAGGCTAGGGATGGCTTAGCCACCTTTGGAAAATTATTAGCCCTCTCTAAAATATCTCTGACGCTACTAATATGTAAAGAGCTCTGGAGATCTCGCTTTAGCTCTCCCTATTTCGTGATGTTCGGTACGCCAATGAACACACACTGCAGCAAATAACAAGACAAAGGCCAAAAATAACTACTCCACTCAAGTTAATATTATGACAGTACTTGTGTTGTTCCTCTTTTTTTTATGAGAATTGTGGTCTGCGTACGTCCCTGTGTGAATACATGCATGCATATACCTATTCATTAGTACTCGATTTATAAATCTGGATACTTCCCCGACTTCTGGTAATTGGTGTCCAAATACCTGCATGTCTTCCTCATAATATTCCAGTGCCTGTACCTTTATTAGATACATAAGACATGAGTGTCGTTATGTAGTATAAATATTTACGTTGTAATTTTTTCATACAGAATTAGACAGTCTTTCACCAGAAATAACCGTGGAGAAAAGATACACCAGTACTGGATATTTTCTGGATGCGAACTGCACAACAAAATCGTCTGGGCCTGAGGCAAAACTTGCTTTCTTCATCAACAACAGAGCAGTAAGTAGCTGAGGGTTAAAAATTCTCGTGATTTTAGAACACATAACAATGTTCACATGTATTCTTTTGTATGGGTGTCTCCAGCCTTAGAGTCAAAACTATACAGATAGTATAGGATTCGTTTTGAGATAGTAAACTAAAATCGGACACTGTAGTTTTATTTATGTTAACAACTTACAGAACAAAGTAATTACTTACACCACAGAACAAATTGTTTAAAGTGGTGAATTGCACAAACTTACATTAAGGTGTTAGCTATGATATCCTATATTTACGGGAACATTCTTTGAAACTGTCAGTGGAGAAGAGCCTTTCACATTCTACTTACAAATCGGACACCGCAACGTACGGTTATCAGTCAAAACACTTTAAACTCTACTATCCATCTTTGTTATATTATTTTTAGAACTTTGCTCTTGAAATGTCATATACGTAATAGTTGATTTCATTTTGGATGTAAGTTACTTAAGAGATACTCTTTAACGAACTGCAGCCTTATCTTTTGCAACAATGGTTTGGAACAATGAAGGCAGTTTTATAGTACAGCATTCTTACTTACTTACTATGTTTACTCGCACTTTCGTGCGGCTTTCTTTGTTGACGGTGCCTCTTAGCCATAGGCCATCCCGGCGCCCGGCCCCCATGGGCGAGGGGAGAGATCAAGCTCTGCCACGCAGTGTACTTCAGCTAACAGTCTGTTGGAACCGCGCGAACCCTTTCGCGGAACGCAGAACTGCGCCTCCATGTCACCTACCAAAGGAAGACAGAAGCTAGCGAGAGAGCCAAGGGCCACCCATCCCCGGATCTCGCCCACTGACCTGTCCCCCGACTGAGACCCTCAGCTCAGCCTCCTCTTGGTTTG
>PNEQ01024572.1:11734-45973 GCA_003012365.1 Medauroidea extradentata | reverse complement strand
TCATCATGTTTCGGATGTGCTGGCAGTCACGTCGGCAGCCCTCGAAGGGTTAAGGCGCAGTTGGGACAGGTATCTATGACGTAGTGTCGGCGGTTTTCCCACTATGAGCCACCCGGGCTTTGAGTCATCGGCCAGCCCTCAAGGTGTTACGAAACAGCCGCCGACCACTGGCCTCCAGGAACATGGCACGCAACACTATATTTATGTTTATAACAGCGTTGCATTATCAACTTGAATTTTACTATCACCCTAAGGAAAAATGTATCAACCATAATAATTTCGAATCTTTTAATGTAAGGCTTGATATAGTAAAATAAATAACTGTTTAAACATTGAAAACTTTCTTCAATTAATATAAAATATTGCGTATTTGCCGGATCTTAATTGCTAAGTATTTATTAATTTTGCTGTGAAAGACAAATTCTAATATGACATGCGAAGTCACAAAAACCTCTCACCTAATATCTACAACGAGTTTAAATAGGTATGGCAAAACAAAACTCTTGTAATGTATAACATGTAAAAGTGTTGAATAATCACGAATGCTGTGTTATTAAGTCAAAGATCGGAGATACCGTCTCGCTAGCCGGCTGAAAAATTTTAAATTGTTGCAGTTAGACGGGTGCAATCCGCTTTGTTTACTGTATCGCAAACGTTGACCCATTTTACAACCTATTATTTAAAACAAAGGTACTAATCGGCATGTATTGTTTACTTCTCGCATTTTGAGTAATTATCAGTAGTATATTGTTATGCAATTAGACAAATAATTCCATCATGCTACAACGTTAAATGTTAAAATAACGACAACTGTATAAAGAATCATTTAAGACAGTGGTCTCGCTTGCCATACAAATGAAGCAACAATCTTTGGAGGTTAGCTAATTAGGTTTTCCTTTTGTTGCACTGCTTCATACAGATCAATTATGGACAAAAACGACCACAAACTCGCCTTGTGCACCAAAAGCTATGTCTGCAGAATAAAAGGTTGTTTAAATAAATTAGTTGTAAGTTTTTAAAATTAACATCACTTTATTAGTGCTAGATTACTCGTTATTAACAATATTTTTCTTTTAACCGGCGTCGTCAGTACCGTTTGTCAGAAGTTGTAATGTAAAAATTCTTTAATTTATTTAAAGAATATGTAAACCATGGTAAGTGTATAGTGCATTGATAGCATTCCAAAAATATTTCGTTTACATGAGAGAAACAATGTTTACTCCATGACTTGAAATAACCCTCGTAAGATAAATTTAAACAATTCTGCTTATACCCTAACTACAATAATGCAATAGGCTAAATTGAGATGCATACAGGATGTTTATAAACTTCGGGACAAACTTCAGGGTGTGATCCCGGACAAAAATAAGGGCTGATTGTTTACTGATACTTATATTTTGTGAAAAAATTAAGCAAAATATGCACCCTCAAAATTGAATTGTTTAAATTTTAATGGGAAAAAACATCGCGAAAAAATTTAATTAACAATGTCGTTTTACATAATGCTTATTCTAATAATTTATTCGACATTTGAAGCAGCTATTCCAAAAATGGCTACCCTTCATTGGAAATACCGGACAGTATAGATTACTTTCAAAGGATTGCCGATATTTTACTATAGTAAAACGAAGGTAATTTCATTTTCAATGGTGCATAATTATCTACCTTAATATTTTCATGCGACTGTTAGTGTCATTATGATATCTAATTCAAATTTCATTAGACATCGCCTCCAGAAGTTTGCCCTATGTTTTAGAAACATCATTATATGTATAATTTTGGACATATGTAACAAATTAAGGAACCGACTTAGAGGATGATATTTTAGACAGTTAAAAACAGCCACGCAGTTAAAAAAATATAGCTGTCCGTATATCCGAATTTATTATACAACATTTACAAACGACAGATTATTGTTTGATTAGAGATAGTAATTATCAACATCAATAATCACATAAGTATGCAATAAAACATAAAACATAATGTGTGAATTACATAAAACTGATGACATGTAACTAGGAAGGCTAAAGCTTGTGCTCTCCATAGCAACTGAAAAAGTACTTCAACTTCAACTCGCCGTAAAAAGTAAATGACGAGGAGAAATCGTTCATAGGTGCCATATAAATTAAATTTGACTCTTATTCTTCATTTCATATGCAGCAATCCCCCCCCCCCCCATCTAACTTCACAAACGAAAAAGTTTCCACGATGCTACTTTTGGCACTGCGCATTCGCAAAAATTATTAGCAACAGTTTACTCGATATTTTTTTAAAAATAAACTTTTAACAAATACAGATAAATAACACCTACGTCAGTGGCAGGAATGTTTGAAGGTTTGTCAGTAAAATTTTGAAACCATTTAGTTGAGTGGTTTTACAGCAATGACGAGTTAAGTTTGAAAATTTTTTCGGCCGCGCATGGCAAGATGTGGCCACTTTCGTTTTCTTCCAGTGTAAGAAGCAGGGAATAAACGCCGATACCCGGCTTCACCCCGTACAGCAGCTTTCCCTATACCGTGTCCTCTCCAGATAACTATACATCCTCCTTGGTGCCGACACATTTGCAGAGCTCTGGCCAGCTAGTTAAATATCTGTAGTGGAGAATATTAAAACTTATAACTTCGTGACTTTACAAGTCTATATTTTACAAACGACTGCTTGGCTTTGAAAAACACATAAACTGTTGAATTTCTTTTTTAAATTCTGAACAAGTAGCGTGAGTTTTTTTTTCGATGCGTCCACGGAGGTTCGAACCAATATACCTCTGGGAAAAAAACATGTTTAATATAGTGTAAAAAAATTAAGCTTAACATGACTCATGGTCGGGCACATCCGATAAACTGATCAAAGCTTTCTACCCCGTCCCATATGTTGGGCTCAGTCTTTTGCCAACACTAGAAATCAAAACTTGTCTTTTTAGTAACTTGTCTTCAAATTCAACAAAAGTCTTGTCTGTGTTAAGAAGATCCTCGCACACTTAGACCAATGATACGAAACCGTTGTATTTCATACAGCATAAGACATTTTCCTCCTGCGAAGTCTTTTCTTATTCACAAGTTCAACACTTTTGTTTTTAACTTACCTTCCACTTTATAAATATCATTGTTATTCATAATTATTTTTTTATTACCTACATATTCACCTTTAACGCTTTTTTTTCGATCAATAGTTGGTGCATGCTACATACGGTATCACCTCCAGGGGCCTGTTTCATAAAACTATAAGTCTACAAGCTACATGTTACAAGTTACAAGTATAATCTTTACAAGTCTCATTTACAAGTGTTTCTAAAAGAAAAACTTTCGACTTGTAAAATGAAATTTCTTGTTACAAGTCATTTGTAATTTTTCTGTGTTAATATACTATATTTTGTGTTCTATGTCTGTGATATTTATTTGTTCCAGCTTGGCTTTGTTATGAGAAATACTTGAGAGTATTGTCATAATTTAGTAACAAAATAATAGTTAATTTCCCGAAATGTTCGCAGATAAAGTCTGTAACTTGTGTAATATTATTTCTATTACAGTCATCCCTACCTGATAATTCAGCACCGTTGATTTTGTTCTAAATTCCAACATCCAACATATGCCAAAACATTTCTCAAGATCTAATAAAACCTTCATTGTGTTTATAAAGCAGTGACTCGCGATATGTGACTATAAGTGATTGTTTCGTGTTACAACATTATTGTGCTAGTGATAAAAGGCTTGGATATATTACAATATGTAAGTTAGGAACTGAATAAAATGAACTAATTTATTTTCAAATATCGTTTACTCACAATACGAAGTATTGATTTAATATTCTTACTACGGCAAAAGTTATTCAAAACAAAAACATATTTGTACAAGATACGAAAATGCAGTAAATATTTATTTGAGTAGCTGATGTTCTCTCTTAACCTGAAATTATAAGTGTTATCTTCCATATCAATTTCAGTAAATACAGTAAGTTTCATATAACTTTAATGACTTTTAAAACAACTGAAAACCTATTATAATATAAATACAACTTTCTCGGCATTAAGTATAAACTCCATCATTCATCTATTCAAACTTTTGAATATTTTAACCTAGGCCGCAAGACTTGTATAAAATATTGCCACATTTACAAGTGTTTGTTCATACAAGTATTTTTGAGAAACACAGTCAACACTAGACTTGTAAAAATGTCTTGTGACTTGTACAATTGCACTTGTAGCAACCAGTTTCGACTTGTAGCTTTATGAAACAGAAAATATCAATTTTTTACAAGTTACAAGTGAATTCTCCTGTAACCTGTAGACTTGTAGTTTTATGAAACATGCCCCAGTACATATATGTCAGTCAAAACATAGCCGATATTAATTCTTCGCTAAACTTTTCTAAGACGTACATAATATTGTTCTCATCCTTCATACAAAACCCAATTTTCACCTATACAAACGCACCTTCATTACTTACTTGTACTACACCAGACATATTACTCAGTCAGACAATACACACAAAACTCCATTGGAACATACTATTAAAACACATGTAAATATCAATGGAATATACCTCAACCCAAATTAATCTCCATGTAACATTTGATCATTTATTTCCGAAGTCACATAATTACTATGAATGTATCCAATTTTTGTACCTGAATTCATGTCATGAGTAGACAAACTCACTTAATGTATATTACTTGTTCTTATAAATTACAGTCATGATCATTTTTCATAATACTGAACATTCCATGACTTAGAATCATTACACTGAGTAAAATCCGATGCTGTCAAGGCACTCAATCGTAACGTAACGAACATATAATATAATCTGAAGGTCCGATCAGTCACTTATGTCAGTTAAGGTACTCAAATAATTTTTGCTCGTGCACATCAACATTATCTCCTATTGCTACCATCTTGAAAGACACTATCATTCATAAATACTCGGATAATATCGAATTATACATACCATGCTAAAATGTTTCAGTCTATATTATAAAAAAAATAATGTTATCTATTAAATCTAACATTTTCGTAAATATACTACTATATACGACGTAATTTACCTAGCTGCACCAGTGGCGAAGCGTGGATGTGTTTCATGGCAAGCAGTATGCGAACCGACTATGCACTTTGGGCAGGTGATAGTTGTGTTGCACAGACCTAGGTGTATTACTGAGAACTTATACCTAACCTATTACATGTTACAGGCTGTGGAGTGTGTCTGTCACTATCAGTCAAATGGTTCCACAGGCATGACGTGTGCTCAACAGCCCACACGTGCATCGCGACTGTTCGTCAACACACACCAGCATCACAGGCAGTATTCACGATAACGACTCACGGTATTCGGATTGCACCCTGCATGCGCCCGGTACTGACGGGACCAACTGAGCGCTCAAGTTAATATGGCCACGTGGTTAGCAAGCAAACACAAAAGAAAGTGCCAATATTTAAAGTAAAACAACCAAGTAACACCACCGCAACACACCCCAACGCCAGCTAAACAAGGGACATTGGTCGTTACGACAAGCATTACGCTGTCGCTGATCACGACGTGCATAAATGCCGGAACGAATGTTGCCTGAAACAGACAGTGCGGGAGTTGCTAGGGCAAAGTAAGTATGGAGAGGCAGTCTCCATATTTTTAGTAAATTATTGAGCACCCACAACTAGAGCAAACGAATTTACTACGTAAAGTGCTTCAAAATTGTTCAACGACGTTGGACCGCTGAGAGCGGGCTAGAACGACAACCTAACAACTACAAAGACCGCGCAACGCGCTGGCAACTTTTTATACTTAAAATAAGAATAGTGATTAATGTGTTATATTAAAGTGTTCTACGTGTGTTAGAATAATAAACAGTGCCAGCTCGGACTTAGAGAGACAGCTTAACAAGCCAACCGGAGTGGAAGGCACAAGTAAATAAATTTCCCTATGTTAGTTTATTTATGCAATTTCAGCAAACCCAATTATGTTAACATCTCCAAGGGCTCAATTGTGTCTCATGTAAATTTTAGTGTCTTTTTATGTATACAGCTTCAACACAACATGCTTAAAGCGGCCACACAAATAGTTTTGGCGGGCGCTCTCAGCTACTAGCGGGAGTGGGCGCAATTGCTCGGTAGTCTTGTCTCGGGCGTGTAGGAGGTCGGCCACGTGTATGCGGCTCCTGGACCATCACCGTATCTTGTCGTATCATGTAGCTGCAATAATGATTTGTTTTCTAGTATTTTCTGGAACTTAGTAACGTAACAGTAATTTAATCGTCCAGGAGTAGAGCCACCTCCATCCCTGCAAGCTCATGCGCCCAGGGGTTTATCTTTTCAACGTAACTACACCATCACGTAACTAGTGTCCGCATTTATCGTGTTAGCCACCCACCGGCTATAGACGTGGGGACCGCTTAAGGCATGTACGTGCGATATACAGTTTGCCAATAATAACGCAATAAACCAGTGGTGAAACCTATTCATGCGGGTAAGTTATTTGGCCACGACCACTTCATGGTCCTTCGGGAGCTCGTCCTACCAACCAGCCGCTTTCCAGCCTCACAACAACATACATCTCGACGTGGAGGATACAGAGGGGTCTCGCCACACGGGCGATAGACCCACGACCGTCACCAGCAGCAGCCGGCACCCTCCAGTGCGTAAGTGCGACGCTCTCACCCCCTTTGCCCTCACCAGCAACACGTCAGGTAACTGAGAGTTATGTATAGTCACTGCTAATCACAGCTTGCTATAGAATACTTCACGCTTCGCCACTGAGATGCACAGTACTAATCTTCAAAGATAACATTTTCTAACAATAATATCTTCTGTCCTATATCTGCTTGACCATTCAGACTTTTATTATACTCACACACAAAGTCACATGTAGAGCAAGTTCATACACGAATATAACTTCACACGTACACTTACGCAGCAGAACAAGTTCATACTCGATCATATCTACACACACACACACACACACAAAACAAAGTATGTTCGTACTTGATGTCAACTCTATGCGCGCACCCCGCTCACGTTATAAGTAATAAAGAAATACCATTCCAGCAATGAAAAACATCCCTGTCACTATCTAATCCAAATTACTATTACAGGTATGTAGTTCTACTAAACCACACTGAATTTACTCATTTCCAATTTAAAAAAATAGTTAATTCCATCCATTTTTCCCAACATTTATCTTTATCTTATTTCCTTGTCAGCTACCATACAATTAAGTTAGTGCTAATTCTTAATATTTCATAAAAACGCTCACTCATGTCGCACCATACGTACAACACTCCAGACCACTCAACCGTTATGATTTTCAGAAAATTCTTTACAGAATAGGTATAAACAAAGCTCAATATTTTTGTGATTATAACTTACATCAAGACTTCATATGTTTATTTGAGTCGTTACTTTCGAGAGTGAGCCTGTAGCTTCCTAAAAAACTACATCTTGCCAGATAGTGTCATATATGGTGCTCTGTGATGAAAGTTTACTGCACCGTTTCATTTAATAACTATGTAGATTTCATAACTACGCAGATTTCATTTGTTTGCAGCACTCTCATATCAAGATAATGTAACCTTAGAAAAACTTTATGTTCATCTATAATTCATATTTTATTGAAAAAATATTTTACGTACACTCATTGTACTTGTACACTTAATACTTATCACTGGCAAATCATGGAAGACTTGACGTGTGCCAAGCACACCCTCTGGCCTAGCCCGTCTGTCGCACCGTATCTGTTCCACCCTCACCACCCTCCAGCGAAACTGTGCAGTGTGAGAGTGTGTGTGTGGGTGTATGTATGTGTGTAACCCCTCGGAGTGTGCCAATTGTGTCCAGTGTATTTCTTAAATAATTGGAGTCATCAGTACTTATGGCAACCTTCTTGTGTTATATATGTATTCCTTTTAGTAAGACATGTGTTTTTGAAAGCACCCTTATACGAGGGGCACTATGAACGCACCCCATATCATAAATATGTTACTTTCTTTAACTTAGTGACTCTGATATGCTCAATGCATAATATTTTATTTTCTGTGTAATTATGTCTTTAGTCCAGTGTAGATTGTTATGTGTTAATTATATCTTCCCCCGCCACCACCGCTCGGACGGAGCACTGCGGTGTTCCGAGCCGGAAACTGGCAGTTGGCATCGGCGCGCGTTCAGGGGCGGCAGCTCGCGTGTACACTCCGGGACTTTCGTCTTTGTTTTATATAAATCACTTTCATTACAATAGTTTAAAGTATTTCAATGGGAACGTTTTAGCTTTTGTTGGCCCGGAGGCCCCCCATCCCCTTCCGGCTTGTGCGCGAGGGGCTTTACAACTTTATCATTTCCACCAGCTTCTAGCCATTATATCAGCACTGCCTACTGAACGGGCTAAAGGTTCAGGCCCGCTTCGCTAGTGATGCCTTCTGCACCCTAGTATTTTGTATGCTTCTGTGAGTAAACGTGAGTAATTTTACCACAAATTTCTTATTTCGTTTACGAGTGTTACCTGTGTTCCTTGTGATTGGTTAAGGACTTACGGCGTGTGATTCGGCCTACAGACCATAGCGTGGGAGAGGCTATACAGTTCCCTTCACTGTACAAATCTCTTGGCGTCTATGCACGCAGTCCCTTGGCCCGTCGGCGTCACGACCCGGAGACAACAAGGATCTCACTGCTTCAATCAGCCGGGTATTCCTTCCATTACTTCCCCATCCAAACCTCATTTCAACTTCAACCTACCGACCCTGCCTAAATACCTCTAATACTACCTTCCCCACCAACACGCCCACGTCAGACTCTATCATAAGAACCAACTCCAAGACCAAGCTTAAAACTTATACATTTTGTAACATATTGATTTTAATAAACTAGTTGCAGTCATATTTATCAGTAAAATCTTCGTTATTTTAAACATTCGAAACCGAGTCCCACATTACTTCTTAACACTGCTTGCCTAGCATTTTCGTATTTAAGTTATAATACCATCATGTACAGTGTAGTCTTATGCAAACGAGTTTTCATGCATGTATAGTTCAAATAAATCTTACAAAAATTACTTCCATCTTACTTTTTTTCTGCATAAAACACTCTAGTCTAGTACTCTTATCCAGAGTAATTAAATGTTACCCAGGAAACTAAATTATCAACCTGGGAGTCTATTGGCTGACAAATTTCGATTTTATTTTAGTCCTGAAGAAAACATAAAAAATTATCGTTTATCAAATATCATATTCTACAGTCACCTATTTTGTAGTTATTTTTTAAGTACAGCTTCTGACATGAATATTTATTCCCTGTTTATTCCCATATACAGCACTACAGTTATCACATGAGTAAGTCTTGTAGGCGATACCGAACTTGCAGTTGGTTTTTATCGTGTATGCGTAGAGCACATATTCTAGAGAACAGTTTACCGCAGTACTTGCATTCACAACTCGATGAACGAGAAACCTTTCCTTTGCATATTTTCCTGTGTCTAGTCAAGATATCATTGCGAGTAAACATTTCATCACAGTTAACACACAGGTAAGCCTTGTACAATACACTAAACAAACAGTGACTTTGTTCATGGCGACGAGCATTCGAGTGTGTACTAAATGAATTCCCACAGTAGCAACACTGTTTCAGAGAAGTATGTACATGATTTCCAGAGAACTCTTCCGGCTGAATGGTGGCCACTGATACAGACGGCAAGTCTTCCATCTTCGATGCCATCTTCTTAACGTTGCAGTTTTACACAATAGGTACCTATAAATGAAGATGTCGATCTGCTTTCCAGCACGTCTATCGACTGAGCTCCTTTTTACATAATTAGTGCTTAAATACCACCATTCATTCTATGCTAGCTACTTAGATGATTCTCATGTACTAAGCTAGAAGCTGGATAGCAACGATGCCGATGTCGTTAACAGCACGGGTGATAGGCTGTAAACATAACATAATTCTGCTAGTCGTCGTTAGGGGGCCACGGTGTACGAATAATCATACCACTCATCACCCCGGATTTTCATAAGCATACATCGTGCCGGACGAAGCAGTTGATCGACGGGTTTTCTTCGGAGATCTCCCGTTTTCCCTGCCCTTTCATTCCAGCGTTGCTTCATACACGAAATTAAGCGTTGAGCAAAGTCTCTCTTTCACTCACTAGTCACTGTTCACCATGACAACTCATCGTTTCTTCGTCAATATTATATCACACCAACCTGTAGTAGTGTAAGATTACATTTTCTTTATTGGTCGAGTTACCTTAAATCCCATTAAAATATGACGACATCAGTAGTTAGCTAGGTCTTGTTATCTTCTCTAACTCACATATGCACAATACTAATAATCATGGAGTACAGTCGAGATAGCTGTAGGCAAGTTGATATCGTATCACATCGAACATAGGACGGCTGGTCACTTTGTATGGTTACGAGAGCTCTGTTTCATTTGTAGAAAGCTGCTGATGGTCTTAGTTGTTTAATTATCACTAAACATTACATAAAAAAACTCGTCGGAGCGAGTTAAGAATTTTTCGTATGTCCCTTTCGATACTCAATACAATATTGCTACCCTGTAGTCAGTTGAACGTTCAATGTACAGTGCTAGGATACATTTATTGTTATTATTTCAGCCCTGAGCACCCATATCCCTTTATGTGCTCAAAAGATTCTACCAGTCATAATCTAATCAGAGTTCGGTTTGTACTGACCTAAAATAATAAGGTAAAACTACTCTCAGCTCAATCTCACATGTGTACACCAGTAAGTAACAAAGTGATTTAAATATATATATATATATATATATATATATATATATATATATATATATATATATATATATATATATATATATATTGTAATATTCACAACTAAGTACACTTGTCATACACGATTGTCACGGTAGCTCAGTTTGGAATTTGACCTATTGGTCCTGGGTTCGAACCCTTGTGAGGACTATATTACTATCTCATCTTCGTCCAACTGGTAGATTTTTTCCATCTGGCAAAAAAAAAGAGAGAAACACTCGTGAAAGGAATACACTTAAGTAGCTTATATATGTACCGGTATATATGTATATATACATATATACTTACTTGTAAGCATACATGGGTGTGTATATATATATATATATATATATATATATATATATATATATATATATATATATATATATATATATATATATATATATATATATATATATATATATATATATATATATATATATATATATATATATATATATATATATATATATATATATATATATGCAAGCATATGTATATATGCATAGTACTTAGATAGCTATTATATGCAAGCATACAGATAAGTATAAGTTTCTTATTACTATATAATATACGTATTCAATGACTTCAAGAGACCCATGTTTATTCTGTGATATGAATTACAGTACATATTGACATGGTAGGGTAGGTGGCATGAGACGAAAAACATGTATGAATAAGGACTGTTTGGTTTATTTTATACTAAGGGTGTTAGAAGTGCGGGCGCGAGATTACGTGTATTAATACGTCTATCAGACAACTAAGAATATGACGGGATGCTTACGACGAAAATGTTAAAAGTTACGAAGCTAAAGCTTCTACAAATGTACTTGTTACAGATGATAATAATAAAAATGTAATTGTACTGAAGAGGTTGGCTTTCTGAGGTAGTCTGAAGACATATATTGAAATGAACTCAGCAAGGACTTTTGGGTATGAAAGAATATTCGGTTAGATAACCTTGAGAAGAGATGGAAAAATACTGAGTAAAGAAATAGAATGTATGGTTGGAGTGCTATTACACTAAACCGGTACCGTATTAAGGCACACATTGTACGAAAGCGAACAGGACGAAGCACGTACCACTGTATGACATTTATGAAATTGGATGAATAAGAGATGACTGTGTAAGGTTCTATGTGACGTAATTTTCCTATGACTACAACTCACTTCGGAAATAAAAATTGAACAGTATGTGTTCGACCATACCTGTAACTAGTAGGAATGGTAGCAGTGAGGCAGAATTTCAGCTACATCAGTGAATAAGTTATGATGAGATGTGAACTCGTGTTGAACAACTTCGACTAATACTGCGGTAGCTTCACCTCTGTTGGCGATATCTTCGCCGGTGATAACTACCACTACCGCCATGAAAATGACTATGACGGCGCATGAGATTTCTTTGATAAAACTAGAAATATATGTGACTGGGTCAATAAAGCGTAGATGATGCTTCTGTTACGAGGCCTTAGTTTGCATTGTGACGACACGAAGTTGATGAGAACTCTAAACTATGGTTTTTGATGCTTGATCAGGCATTATATGGACATGAATGTGATTATTTTAAAATGAAGACTGAATAAATTTTCAAGGGAAGCGGTGTTTTACAAGTAGTGGTTATAGACTATGTTTAAACAATATGTTATGATTAGGGAAACATGGATTTTTATTTAACTTGGGAGTTTGACAGAAATAATTATTACATCTTAAATACTTTGTGCGAAAAGTAAAGACATGATAGAAAATAGTAACATATGAAACTGAAATAACTGATCTGGTATGGAAGTTGGTCGGTGACATGAGATTGGAAGATGGTATTTGCATGGCTGTGAGATGTCGTGTATATGTGACTGCTCGCTACGCAGAGACAAAACCATATCTGCGTATATGTACTGTAGAAGAGTGTGATGAACAGTTCAGACAGGCTCTGACAGGACGTCGGAGAGTGAAGTTAGAGTTGTGGGGGGTATTTGGTGGGGGGATGGTATGTGTGTGGGTGTAGGGGTGGTGCGTTTAGCATAAGTAGTATGGATATGAAATTATATGTCTGTTTCTTCGATGTAGTTGTGTACACCATGATTGAAAGTAGTCGAAGAGTGTTACATATGTAACTGACCAGAAAAATTTATTATTTTTAAAACGAATGATTGATTGTAACGGAAATTTAAATAAATGTAGCTAATTTGGTAGAAGTGTGAGTGTAGACGATGAAGTTCTGTAGGAAATAAAGTCCGTGTAGTTATAATAAAAATATGTATCAAAAAGTTTTATATAATTGACTGATTGATTTTATTGGGAATCGATCGGATATAGCTAAGAAAGAAGTCTTGTTTAAATAGTATTCATTAATGACATTTAAATAAAGTTTTAAAATTATTATTACAATATTTTAAGAAAATCGATTAATTTTGAAACTGATGTTCAATACATAGTCTCAATTGATGGTTGTTACAACTTACGGTCGTCTAGCTGCTATGGGAAGACATTGGTGGCTTGCTGTATAGTGAGAATTACAAGGGAAATATATTTAATTATGAAGGATAAGAAAAGGGGGGTGGGTAAAGTTGGGAGAGGGGGGTGGAGGGCGTATAGTGGTTTGAGCGGGTTATAACACGAGTGTCGATGAGAGGGGAACGTAGGGGAAATTCATCACGTGACTTGCAGCATCACCACTGCACCAACCATTTCCCCCTTTAATGTGACATAATTTGAGCGACCCCTGTACTTTTCGTGAGACAATGTGCATAGTGACAATATTTGAGACCCAAATGGACAAACACAAATTTACACCCAGCCCGACCTGGGAATCGAACCCAGAACCCCTCGCACCAAAGCTGGCCGCTCAACCAACTGAGCCACGGGGGTCGGCTTTCCCCACTGAGCTACGAGTACATTGACGAGAGGACACTGTTAAATAGAGTATATATAAAAATAACTTTTGTACCAGATAAATGTTCACATTTAATTTATTTTCATTTACATTTTTAGCATATCTATGTTTTATTGATTTTATATATTAAATAGTATTAACTATTTCTATCCTACAAATCCTCAAAGTAAGCAACTGAATCATTTTCATATGATTTAAAATAAATGCATGAACGAATCCTCAAAGCGGGCAATGGAATCATTTTCATATGATTAAAAAATCCGCAAATAAGTATACGCATGAATCCTCAAAACGGGCAACTGAATCATTTTTATATGATTTAAAAAATGCACGAACGAATCCTCAAAGCGGGCAATTGAATCATTTTCATATGATTAAAAATAAATGCACGAACGAATCCTCAAAGCAGACAATTGAATCATTTTCATATGATTCAAAATAAATGCACGAACGAATCCTCAAAGCAGGCAATTGAATAATTTTCATATGATTCAAATAAAAATTTACATGAACTCGACATCTGAGCTACTACAAAATAAATACGAGTAGGCCTAACACCAAGACCTTAATGTGCTATACACAGAGCTATGTCACCACAATTATATTATTCATTCATGATTATTACAATTGTAATAATATTAAAATCTTTTTAGTAATTCTTCGCAGATAGTGTGTTATGTAAAATATTGATTGAGTGTACAAGGACTGTTGCATCTAATGCTCTTTAAGAGTGAGTCCTAGAAAATATTTTTTTAGAATTTCGTAATGAAACTTTAACAACATTTTCATACTGTAATGTATATTGTATCTGCAAAATATTAAGTAATTCCATCCATAATTAACTCGAATAATTAACATTTTGTTTCATAATTACTTTGATCTGTCAATTTTTGAGGCCTTTCTTGTAAAGATAGAAACTTGACACTTGCACTACATATGAAAATAACCTTCTTCTGTGCTTTAGCAAAGTTTCATCGTGGCACGTGCCATAGTTACTTAATAATTAATTAAAATGTGGAGGTATGGAAAACACTGAATCTGCTTGTGTTGCAGTGTTCCCGAAAAATACCAACTACAACACTCCCGTTAAAGATATCATAACACATTTGTGATATGTCACAGGATAATGATGTAAGAATCGAATGAGGTATGACACATGTGTGCGTCATGCGTAAAGCATAAAAAACGTACAGAAAGCCGATGTAAATGCAATCAGCATTTACTTAGCTGGAAGGTGGCGCTTCGCGGTTGTCTGGAAAACTACGCGCTGGCTGCTGCGAGGTAGGCAGGGGGCTCACAGCAGGAAGTCTGGGAGGGATTACAAGGGTCAGCAGTAAATCTTGAATAGCAGGTACCTTGGCCTGGCCCGGCGCACGCCAAAACCCAACGTTTCCAGTAATCGAAATACGGAAAATATAACCATGGTAGCAGTATAGCAAATGTTTAAATTTTGTTAGATCTGTATCTTCTTTGCACGAAACAGATACATCTTCAGATTATAATTATTCAGCTAAATGCACTGTAAATGCTTTAAAATTCATCATTAGAATATATTTAAGCATACTTATTTATTCATAGAAGGCAAGTCTGCATAAATCGTTTTTCTCTTAGTGAGGCATCCTTTATAATTATCTTACATTCCAAGACAATGATTATGAAAACGAAGTTACAAAATATATAATTAAAGTTTACTATACGTTAAGTTGCTAATTAGTTTATTCCCAGTTATTTATCACTGCAATGATAAGTTTATAATTATTATCGAATCACAGGATTTCCTGTATTAACTCACCGTTTTCTTAATAAAAAAGCCATTATCAAAATTTTTTGGGCACACAATTATTTTAAGAACTAAAATATGTAACTAATACGCAGTTTTAATCATGTTAGGTATTTTTAGAAAACATTTTAAGGTTAATTTTAAATTTAATTTGATTGTCGAATCCCAAGTTGAGTGTAGTAATTATATTTTTGCCCTTTAATTTAATTACGTGACAACTAAAATAAAATGCACTAATGTATTTTTATGCTCCTCATTTAATTTTAAAAACTGTCAGAGGAACACTTTGCATACAAAAACTATTTCCATCATAACAATTATAAACTGTTGAATTCACTTCAGACGATCGCCATTTATTTTTACACAGCGTGTAATCAGATGTTTGTCATTGAAATAAATGCTATATTATAGCATTTATGGAAAACAGAGACACACATTATATATTATCTGGGATATGCATATGCTAGTCATAGTTACATGGAAACTAGTTTTCCCCAGTAAATTAAGTATGTTAAAAAATAAAAGTTATGTTTACATATTCGAGGATCTCAATTTTCCTTTTTTGGAAAATTTTTTAATGTGCCAGAGAAATACTAATGAAAATTCTTCTAAAAAGAATTTGTGACACTGTACAATTCTCTGGAAGACCAGGTAACGAAGATAAGGCGCACGGTACAGCATGCATGATATAGTGGGCTACCATTAAATATGCTCAATTTGTAAACACTGCACAATCGTTTTACAATAATGAAAATTTATTTTGCGAATGTCTGAACCTGAAGGTGCTCAGTAGAACATGAAAGTGTGATCCAACAGTAGCAACATTTATTGGACAAGTTATCTCTGTTTGTTACTTCTGTAAAGTCTTAACAAGGTCCTAGATAGGGTATTTAGTGTTACTTGTAAGTTTACACACCTATATTGGGAAGATCATAAATTATTTTTTATTTAGTTATTTTTGTTAAGAATATTCTTGTAACATTGTGACTTTCAGGGCTGCAGTAGCCGAGTGATTTGAGCACTCACCTCCAACAGGAGTGATCGCTTCCTCATCGTATCTCATGATGTAAGTTGTTAGTTGTATAAAATTCTTACTTCAACGTGAATTTCCCATTATTTTTTGCGTTGCCGTACGAGGAAATCGTTTACAAAAATTTGGGGTTAATTTGCACCATAATAACTTTTTTAAATTGTGGTTTATAGCTTCTTATGTTGTTGAGGATTTCATCGTTCTTAGTTTCATGATAAATAATACTTCAGAGGGAAGGATGCATAGGAGTTTTTCATGAATAAAAATTAAATGGGCTGTGTAAAGTAGTCTAACTTTATGGTATTTACAGTTTTACGTTATTTTGATGGACTAGTTTTCCGTATTTTTCAAGTTATTATCTGATTCAAGGATATAAAATAATATTGAAGTGATTTCTGAACACAACGATGTTAAAATGTGATATATTTTCGTTCTTTATTGTAGAGTAGCTGGTTCCCGCAACTTCGTTTGCGAGGTTTTCCATTTAATGCGATAATATTTCTGAAACAAAAAGTTATAAAAAGTTGAAAATGGGACAAAATTATGTTAAAGATAATTAATGTGCGTTTTAGAAATATTTTGAAAAGGAAAATTGTCCCACGAAATTTTTTGGTCACCCCATTCTGCCTGTGTACCTTCGTTTTGCCACCCACCTCGCACAAAGTACAAAACATTTGTTTTTGTAGAAACCTTCGTGGCCGCACATGCAACTCACCAACATTTTTAATGAAATTAAATTTTTTTGGGTACCCCCTTCTGCCCCTCTACACCGTTTTCCCCCTGCTCACTTCTCCAAATGAGTGGAAGCCTTCGCCGGGACACACATAACTTACAAATGTTTATTTGTTCACTATTTTTTTGTTTTACTTTTCTGTCCCTCTACCTCTTTTTGCCCTCCCCAACCCAATTTGTTTGTAGAAATTTCATCTGATGAGTGGAATAGAACCTCATAGAATATGAACAAACAAACTATAAATAATATTATCTAAGCTAGCAGTCCGTCCGTGGCATTGCCCACATGTATCACTTGTAATATCGTATATTTATTCAATTGAAGGACCTTTTATATGCCAGATTAGTAGCACGGCCATTATGTGTTAGGATAACCAAGCCTCAGGTTGAATTCACTCTGTAACCGGGTAAGTAGCTATAGCTAAAAACTATCCTAAGTCTATCCCTGATACTTTTAATTACTGTGCCGAACCATATTAATAGTCATAGAAAAATATACTAATATAAGAGAGTATTCAGATAGTATGCACAGTAGGCCTATACGTGGTATGATAACTCGTCAATCTTGTGCACGACCATTGATGATTGTGCCTTCAATATACATACCTTTGAAAGTTCATTGAAAAAGTAAATATTCCGTTACTGGGCACATAAAGGTTATATACCCACATATAACAATATAAATATAGAATATTAACTTCCCTATAAGATACTTCTCTATGGTTGAAGGCCTACTTGCTTTTTCGGATCGTCTGCTTTTAAGGTTTACTAAAGCGCAGTATACACAGGCATTGTACAAGAAGGCGAAGACTTTCTTGTTCACATCGACTCATAAGAAGCTTGTATCGTGTGAACGGCCACCGAGCATACTAGTGACTAACATACAAAGGCTTGTATACTAGTTAGGGTGGAATAGGGACGGTACTATTTTTCACTATCTTTCTTGTACTAGTCAAAAATAAACAAACCATTTTTATACATGCCCGAATGTTTCTGAACAAAATAACTTACAAATACGAAGCATTTTGAAATAAATCGAGTCTAAGTTGAACAAAAGATACTATTAAAGGAATATTTGCTTATCATGTGCCATGTCACTTTACATCTGGATATAATCAACTAGAGACAATAATTCAATTTTTACATTTTGAAGCTTATTTTTGGTGCATTTACAATAAATGTTGCACTTATTACCTCCAATACACGAAATACAGCTTTAAAATCTGCAGTCACAGTTGTAATGGTATACACCAGATTGTACACGAAAGTTGCCCGTGGGAACTAAACAATTAATTTGATATGATACTAGCTAGAACACTAGTTAGTGTTCCCTTTCTTGTACACACTTGATGCTCACTTTCATGTACAAGAAATATGCCCATGTGTACTGGGCTTTAGACTAAGTAAACCCCCTCCCTCTAGGATATTTAATAGTTATTTTCCAGTATAAGAACTCAGATAATTATTTTTCGTATTTACGTAAGCATCATTCTGAAGTAAACACATCTATCTCTTTCTCAAAAGGTTAGGTAAATGAAAACAAATCTTATGCATTTCACCTCTTCAGTGATCGAATTTCGCAAAATCTTACCATTACAGGTTAAACATTTGTATAAGAATTCAATTGAGGTGAAAATCACGTCGATAAACTTAAAATTGGCTTATATGCATTTTTTATGATCGACCCATTCTAATGGGAACCTGACGGCCTATCGTAGTCAATTTTACTTCAGTGCATTGAAATAAAAGTGACTACGATAGGCCGTCAGGTTCGAGCTATTTAGACGAATCTTAAAAAACACAATTCACCACTTTCCGTCCCCTTACAGGATGAATTTCGAAAAATTCCTTATTATTGCTCGTGTACGACCGAAAGGAAACATACAAAAATGTCACATTTCTAGGTCCAGCAGTTTAAGCTGCAGTTTGATATGTCAGTCAGTCATCCAGTCAGTCAGTCCGTGTTCTCTTTTTAACCCCCGACGCAAAAAGAGGGGTTTTATAAGTTTGACGTGTTTGTGTGAGTATCTGTGTGTCTGTCTGTGGCATCGTAGCTCCTAAACGAATAGACCCTAGACCGATTTTGATGCGGTTTTATTTGTTTGAAAGCTGGTGTATCGTAACTACTTTAACACTAAATGAAATAAGCTGCACATGTGCACGTGTACATGAAAAAGACAGACGGTGACAGGAAAAGGGAGGGGGAGAGCGAAGGTAATCAATTTAGAGAAAGATTTCGTGTTTTATCTCTGACACTATACCAACAGCTATTATTGTTTTTATCACCACAATGCTCATAACCTATCAACAACGTGTTAAGCAAATATTACGGAAATTTTAGCCTACTGCTGTGTCTCTCTCACCACTGGCATATATCAGGATTTCAGTTCTGAAGAGGTATTATCCACGCAGTCTTTGTCAAAGTAGTAGACAGAAATAAGAATGATAAATAATATTTTCCTGCCATAATACAGATTCGTTTTCAATTAGTAACCAATTTTACTGTTGTGAGTATTTCAAATCCATTTGTATCTTTTCGTCTTGAAAATTATCAAAGTAATGTAAATTCACTTGTAATACGATAATGTTGACAAATGGTATACTGATTTTTCAAAATATTTCAAATGGAATCCTGAATAAGTGTGGTTTATGGGTAAAAAGTTAGATACTGTAAATTTTTTTGTTTACATAAGTTCAATAGAACATTTTCGTAAGTTTTCTGAAAATTCGTACGAGATTCTTTATCAGAGCAAATTGCTCAAACTTTATGAAATAAAATTTTTGTCCTGCTATAATAAAACGTTCAGGTAGTGTAACAGAACAACCGTCTGTGGCCATGACTTGACTCGGTCGTAATTCGGGATAAGACTATGAATCGAAATAAAATTTTACTAGTTACCACATCCATCTCGAAAATTTGCATTCTGTTATTAATAAATACTGGAATAATTACCTAATATACCACAGCATGAAGAGCATAATAATCAACGGAAATCCTTTCCGAATAGCGAAACATGATCCCATATCTCCTCCCCTCCCCGGGTCATGTCATCGCCTTGGGTCTCAGCCGACTTCAGGTAATAAGAGGCAGCCCTCTGCTCCCACCCCCTACCCCAACACCTTTTACAAGTGTGCTCAGGGCCACGCCAGACACAGCGGCAGACATAATCCTCTTTGATTGACAGCACCATAAAACCCGTGACTGTGCTGCTCTCTGTGAGAATTTGGCTGACCTTTATGCTGGGACCTTTAAATCGTCTAGTACGACGTGACCAGGGCTCACTCTTAAGAAAAAAGTTATGACAGGCATATGAAATAATGTCTCACGAACACAATGTTAAGTTTTTTTTTTTTAAATAATAATTTATTGAAAATTATTCAAATATATACAATGTACATTTACAATTCTGGTGGTGTCTGTGGCAGGCCATCTTCTACATGGAAAAGTTACTGATTTTATCAGATTGTCCAACATTCTCGTGCACAGACGAGCGAAATGACACTTGATGTAGCAGAATAAACTTCCAGAAATTTCAGCTTCATTTTCGCTTGCAGACTGTCATTACATGTTGCCTCTTCCATCTTGACTGATAATTAAGAATTACCTTCACTGGCATATATTTTTCTTTTTTTTTGTAATAGCTCGTCAGAATATTTGCAGGTGTGAAATTAATTTCTTGCAACAGTTTTTCTCTATACACAGGACACAAATGAGAATCAAAAGTTCATTCTTTTGTACAAAGCAAGTTTAATTCGCTTTATTTATATTACAATGTCTGATTGCTGAATCCAACTGTCGTGGCTTGTATCGAACCCTAGCCACCTCACCAACACTTTATTTCCTTTCCTTTCTTCTTCAAAACCTTCTCGACTAAGTACGCGTTTGGATACTTGGTAACCAGAATTTCTTCACCGTAGAAACCGCCTCGGATAGCATTGCCTTCCATGTCTTCTAGGTAGTAGGTCCTTGGTTCATAGTGACGAATTTTGACTACTTTAAATATTTCAGTGCTCCAGTTTGGTATGTAGCCTTTAGTAAATGTTCCCTTCACTCTTGATATTCTTATGTAGTCTCCAACCTTTGTTTACGTTTGTGCAGGTCCAGTTTCTTCTAATTTTTGTAAACAGTTTGTAGTAAAGTGTTGTCCTTGATATCAACAGGCTTCATGTTCGTGGTTCGATGTAATTTATGATTATATTTTTAAACACTAGCTTGGGCAATATATCCATCCACTTGTAGCTTCCCTATGCTGAAAACTGTTTCCACATTTCATTCTTCAAAGTACGATTAAATCTTTCCACGATACTAGCCTTAAGACCACTGTGAGTATAGTAGTGGTTAATTTTATGTCTTGACATCAGTGCTTGAAATGATGAATTGTAGAATTCTTTACCGAGGTCAGTATGTGGATTCTGAGGCAGACCTTTGTCATTTAAAACAATATCCATTGCATTTGCTACATCTCGGCCACTCATAGATTTTACAGGCACAGCCCATGCATATTTACTGTAGCAGTCAATAACAGTCAGCATTTACATGTAGCCTTTATTCTTACGAGCATAAGGAATCATTTCAACCAAGTCTGCTTAATACAAGTCCTGTAAACCAAACATCTGCACTTTACGTCGAAGATAATTTCGCCTTGCAGGCTTGTGCAGCTCCCTAGCAATGTTTTGTCGACTCTTTCTATGTAGCCATCTTCACGCAGTTCTTCTATTATGTTAGATATTTCATTCGTATGAGAATTATTTCCTGCTTGCTGAGAAGCAACTAGTAGACGTAGTCTGTCGACAATTTCATTAACATTATTCCAGTAAACGTATTCTGGTTGCCGTCCATCTTCTATTTTCATACTTAGGTCGAAACCAGAACCTATGGCAGCTCCTACATCTGGGAACAGCTGGGAAATAATGCTTAACTTCTGATGTGTTTCATCCTTATATTCATTGCTGGTAGGATCGTTATTCTTCAAATGAGCGCTCGTAAGTTTCAAAAGTTGTTTATACTGTTCCAGGCACCTTGCGAATAATTGCCAGGATTCTGTTTAAACAGTAATTCGTAAAGTCCGGAAGCTGGCTTGATTATGACAGACTCTACTTTTATATCATTACTGGGCAAGAATAAAATTTGCTTGTTCCTCAAGAAATACTTTTTATTTTGCTTGTACACTCCAGATATCCTATCTTTGGGCCGTGAGTTTATCAAGTAATCATGAAGTATTGTGCTTTGTTCCTTTTTCTGTTTCCACTCGGAGAGAGACAAATCATCATCATCATCATCATCATCAATTTCATAAAGTGGTTTCTTGCATTTGACTATAGTTTGAGGTTCTTCTTCCTTCTTCACTGTCACCGATGATGATGGTTTCAGCTTCAAACTGTCCAGTCGCTCTGTTATAGGTTTAAAAGCTTTTTCATTAATCATATCACCTTCCATTCTAGACCGTTGAGCAGTCAAGTACTTTGCATGAATACTTTTGATCACAGCATGTAAGTCACCGACAATGTCAGACATTGTTCTACCCACTTACTATGACATGACAGGGTATTTATAGACTGGTCTTCTTAGGCGGTGGCCTAGAGCTTAGTTTATTATTTTTCCCATCCAAAACAATAACTGAAGGCTGGTTAGAAGCAGATTTTATCGTGTTTTCAATATTTTAAATTGAAGCTTCAAGTTTAGTAATGTGCTGCATTACATCATCCAGGACTTTGTCTTCACCACAAGTTTTATTTATCAGCAATGTCTCCATATCAACTAGGATAACATCGAGTTTAACATTCACGTCATTTACCATACCTGCATTATCATTAATTGTTCTATCCAGCACATTTTGTACTAAACTAATCAAGTCACCATGAAGTGTGTAAATATGCGCCTTGTTAACAGCATCTCCATCTTCTCTCAGACTTCCAATATTTTTAAGTATTTTTTCCATCATCCGTAGGTATGAGACAACTTCCATTTTACGTTTCAGACCATTGCGTCCAAACTTTGAAATTATGTAGCTCATCTCTCACTGACAGAGGCTTATGAACTGATCGAATCCACATCGATACCTTCCTTTAAGTTGGGGAAAGTCTTTGGCTATTACAAGAAATCCATAAGGATCACTCCAACGAAATGCACACACCTCTTTGAATTTATCAAAAGTCATATCTGTATTAACATGATCAGAGTAAACATGTCTCAAGTTCAAGTCATCCATATGAAACAAAACGAGCAGGTTGGCATTATCTCTCAATAACTGTTTGGGTTAATGTGAATAAGTCTGGCAAAGGTAAAGGAATCTACTAACATATGTCTTCCCATGCAGAAGCATTCCTAGATACGAGCCTGTTTCTCGCAAGCTACATCATCGAACACAAACACAGAGTTTGGTAGAGCCTCGCTTGGTGGTACCACGGATTCTTTGTCGCTGAATGGAAAATACCCGAGTCCATCCACGAAACTTAGAATTTTTCCAAGTCGCTGATACTTTGGTTGATGTAATGATTTCAAGTATAGGTACACATTATCGAAACAAACACCATTAGGCTCGTCCAACAAACTTAAGAGCATGCACGTCTTCCCACAGTTGGAGGCCCTGCTATGATGCATCGCACACTATTGGGAAGCAGGGGACCATGTCTAGATTCGCGAGAGGTTAAATCATCGTCGTAAGTAATATGTATGGGTAAACTAACTTCTTGCTTGTCAATACGTATATTACCACCAACGACTTGCGGAGCATGCGGAGCTGATTGCAGAGCGTAAGGAGGAGTACAATGAGCATGAGGAGCATGAGGAGCATGAGAAGAAGCATGAGGAGCATAAGGAGCATGAGGAGGAGCATGCAGAGCATGAGGAGGAGTGTGAGGAACATGAGGAGCATGAGGAGCATGAGGAGCATGAGGAGCATAAGGAGCATGAGGAGGAGCATGCACAGCATGAAGAGGAGTGTGAGGAGCATGAGGAGAAGCATGAGGAGCATGAAGAGGAGCATGAGGAGGAGCATGAGGAGCATGAGGAGCATGAGGAACATGAAGAGGAGCATGAGGAGGAGCATGAGGAGCATGAGGAGCATGAGGAAGAGTGTGAGGGGCATGAGGAGCATGTGGAGAAGCATGAGGAGCATGAGGAGCATGCATAGTTGTCAGAGGAGACAGTTGTGGAGATGTGTGCAGAGCATGCATAGAAAATTGTTGTGATTGCTGCTGAGGTGACTGAATTTCTTGTTGTAGATTAAGCAGTGGAGATCCGATAGCACACATCTTTGAATGTCTCTTCAAACTATCAATTCGTGAAAACTGGCATTGGCAGAAATTGCACTGGAATCCCAAACTCGAATGTTTCATCTTACATCATGTTTCTTCATGAAGCAACACATTACGCATGACTGAAAATACTTCACCACAGAAACGACAGCAGAGGTGCATCATTAACAGCTGTATTGTTCGCATGCTAGAATGATACTGAACGAAATATATAAAAACAGGTACCTAAATATTTTTAACTCAGTGAATCATTATGACTCGTAGGAGTAAGGTCAAGAGCGGAAGAGGACTAGTGAATACTCTTATAAATAATTTACCATTCGAAGCACACATTCCTGGATACCGGTTCTGTGGGCCAGGAGCAAAGCTAAAGAAGAGGCTCGAGCATGGTGACGTCGGAGTTAACGGATTGGACGAGGTGTGCAAGGAGCACGACATAGCTTATGCTAATAGTAATAAGCTAGAAGACAGACATGCTGCTGACTCTGTTCTCGCTGACAAGGCAAAGAAGATTGCTAAATCTAAAGATTCAAAGTTTGGTGAGCAAATAGCAGCTTGGGGAGTATCCAAGATCATGAAGACTAAAGTCAAGCGAGGAATGGGCTTGCGAATAAAGTGCAGTCCATCTGTACCGACAAACACTCGAATTATATCTAATCCTGTATCCACATGTTCTGACAAAAATATAGTCAATCAGATGAAAAAGAAGACTCGTAAGAAGAAGAAAGTGAGCAAGAAACAAGGAGGCTTTCTGCCATTTCTCCTACCTGGCTTAGCAGCACTAGGTGGTCTGATTGGTGGAGTTAGTGGTATTGCTAAAGCAGTGAATTCATCTAAAAATCAAAGGCAAGCAGTTGGAAGAACTTCAACGTCACAACAAGCAAATGGAAGTTATTGCACTAGGGTCAAAAAACGGGAAAGGACTTTACCTAAGACCTTATCCTGTCGGCGGAGGAAGTCGGGAAAAGGGAACCAGAAAGAGAAGGATGCAATCTTAAATATGCTACCCGACAGACCCTTAACAAACTTGGATTTACTAAAGTCTGCTAGAAAATTACAAATACCACATTTCAGAGGCGTGTTTATGAGAGACAATTTACCATCAAAACCCAGAAGCAACGAATGTGGAATTATAAATTTAGAATCAACTAATAGACGAGGAACTCACTGGGTCTCTTACAAAAAATATGGAAACAATGTCGATTACTACGATAGTTTTGGAAACCTTCGTCCACCCATAGAGGTGCACAAGTATTTTCATGGTATGAAATTAAGTTACAACTATTTCAATGAACAATTGCCTAGCCAGTGGAACTGTGGCCATTTATGTCTCCAGTTTTTAATTAGTGATTAATAAATGTAGGCAAAAGCTCTACTTTGCATCAGTCATGTCCATAACATTGATCTTGACAGGTTGTGCATTTTCCAGCTCTGGATTTAAAAGGTTCATGGTCAGTGGCACTGATAGATTTCTAAACGTATTTCTCTGTACCTAATGTGGACAGTTGAAACTGCAAATTTCGCTACATAAAAAATTATATCACTTCAGAGGTTACAGTACCAACAGGATCGTATGAGAGCGAAGACATTGCAGCATATATCAAGCAAGCATTAGGTACTGACATAACTTTTGTTTTGCGAGGAAATCCAAACACTATTAAAAAAATGTTGTTGTGCGCAGCAACGATATAGACTTTACCAAGAACGATACTCTAGCATCCATGCTAGGTTTCGAACATGAGGTGTATGAGAGTGGAAAAGTTTACCAGTCAACACTACCTGTAAACATTTTGCCGGTGAATGTTATAAGAGTAAACTGCAATCTTGTAACAGGCTCATATCTAAATGGTAAACCGAACGATACACTACACGCGTTTGCGGCGACTGTTCCGCCTGGCTTCAAGCTGCTTGAAGTTCCAAAAAATCTTATTTATGCACCAATCATAGAGAAGTACATGCAGGAAGTTATTGTTCGTATAGTCGGCCAGGATGATAAACTGATTAATTTCAGAAATGAAGAAATTACATTACTCTTGCATTTGAAGAAAGATGGGCTTGAGTTTTAGAAAAAAGATTATAAAATCAAGTCTCCCCACCAAGCCAAAGGTCAGTTTGTCGCGAGCACCCATCGTGTTAACATGTGAAAATATTGTGTTCTTGAAGAGTCTAGGCTTCAAAGTCAAGAAGAATGGAAGCAGAAATATTGAATGTGTACGAGCCCGTTAGTTACGAGGATTCCATTACAAAGACTGAATTCCATGCTGATTCGCCATACCTGCCTGGACCACACCAGCTGTCATCTGAGGTTCGAATACCAGTGCAAAACCAAGACATTTATACTTTACCATGCAACTCATACTTGAGATTCAGAGGCACTATAACCAAGGCGGGAAATGCCGTGCCTGTAACTACGAAGATAATCAGAAATGGAGTACTTCACATGATTAATAAAATAGCTTATGAACTGAATGGTGTAGAGGTTGATCAGACAAGATATGTAGGTATTACTGATACTATGAAGAACTACCTGCCTATAACACACAACCAACTACCCGCAGCCAAAATGGCTGGATGGGGAATAGAACCAAATTATAAAGTTCATGTGTACGAAGGTGGAATATTTGAAATTTGTGTACGTCTTTCCTCGCTACTAGGATTCGCTGAAGATTATAAACATATAATAGTGAATTCTAAACAAGAGTTCGTCATAATTTTAGCTTTTAATCAGACAAATGCTTTACTGGATACTGCTGAAAACCCTTAGGTCGTGACACTCTCAATACATTCGATAGAGTGGTTGCAGCCACATGTCCAAGTAAAGATG
Source organism: Medauroidea extradentata (assembly GCA_003012365.1). Taxonomy (NCBI): domain Eukaryota; kingdom Metazoa; phylum Arthropoda; class Insecta; order Phasmatodea; family Phasmatidae; genus Medauroidea; species Medauroidea extradentata. Next base: position 18,721 of record PNEQ01024572.1, on the reverse strand, counting down.
GAAGAGAGAATGAAGCTACTCAACTTTGTCGAGAAAGGAAGGAATATAGATGTGGCTTTTCGCTCGTGGAGTTTGGAAACTTGTCCAGCACTTACGCAGTCTCAAAATATAAATTGGAATGTTAAATCATTATTTGCAACAGAAAAACCACGCTACATAATTCTAGCATTCCAGACCTGGCGACAGAATACCACAAGTACTGATCGCTCAAAGTTCGATCATATCAATATAAAGAATGCCAAAGTTTATTTGAACTCTAAAAGTTTTCCATACGTGGATCTCAACACGAATTTTAGTAATGGTTCTTTCATGTTGGCATATCAAATGTTTGCTGATTTCCAGAAATCATACTATGGTCACAAAGCATCGACTATACTCGAACCAGACGATTTTATGAACAGTGCTCCATTACTTGTATATGATGTAAGTAAACAAGACGATCGAATAAACTAGACTGTCGCACTGAAATGACAGCAGCAGAGAATATACCTGCCAGTACACAGGCCTACGCTCTCATTATCCACGAACATTTGGCAACCTACAATGCAAGGGATAAAGTGGTGAAAATACTGACTTAAGCTCAGTTTGATCTTGACAGTCATCATGTTCGCAAATATCCAGGGCTTCCAGTCTCAACTTGGATTTATTCTTAAATAGGTGAGCATAGCCTACCATGATGGAAAAGTGACAACACATAGATTTCTGCCGCCATTTCACTGGGAATTGCTGGATAAAAAAGTATATGCACCAATAGATGGCTTACAAAAAATCATCATGGTCTACACTGGGAAGACGGACATGAAGATTATGAGAAAATTAAAGATGTTTTAACTGAAATTATAGATGATGAAGAAGTCGTCTTTGTTGCTGGGGTGGAGCAGAAAAAATGGCTTAGCATTTATTGTAATGAAAATGTAAACATTATCGACTTGCAAACTAAATACAAGTGTCCTTCGCTTTGCTACATGAACGCAAAGTTCGTCAAGCTTGAACACGTCTGCTGGTCATGTGAGCAGGATCTGGCCTGTTCCCGCCTGAATGTGCTATTGCATAGGCTATGGTGTTTGGGTGACGAAAATGATGACGATGTCGGCTAATGTGACGTCAACATAGACAATAAGTATCAGTCCCGGATGGGGAGGCTGCTCAGTCGCTGCTTGTTCACATAACACAATAGACGCCAGATTTCGACCAGAAGAGTTTCACACCTACATCGAGGCAGAAGTTGGTTTTCGCTGGGTGCACTACATGTTTGCTGGTCTTCCAGATCGACTAGAATTTTGCAATGGACTTGAACACTTTCTGTGCGTTAACGACGAAGACGTGTTTAGTGTGGCGCCTATTCCCAGCAACTTCGATAAACTGTCCTGTTTCCAATCTCCGACCAGACAGCAAGCTACCATCCACAAGTGAAGAGCTCATTAATCAAGCTAAAGGTGAGATAATCATCCAACAATACAGCGAGAGTTGTATATCCTACGAACTGAGACATAGCGGAGAAAAAGTTATTCGCTGGGTGGAAAGATGCAGTGGCTGGACTCACACTACTATTTTGAAGAAAGGGGAGCTTCACTGGATGTCTCCATGCACGCCTTTGATGTGCGAAGTGTATTTGTCATAGGCCAACTTATTACTCCTTACTGTTATCTCATCGTCATGTACGAGTGGCCTGACTCGTCATATGGAGCCGAAAGTTATCTGTTTGCACGTATCAAACAATAGGTTTACGAGAAGCGTAGAGAAATAGAGGCTCGCAACAATAATGCCTTTAGTGTCTCTGAAGACTTCAATGATGTTCCAGACTATAAATCACTTCTACGATCTAACCCTAGCAAGGAGGAAGCTCTATCTCGTCCAATTTTTTAGCCCTGGGCTGGTAATTATGCCTACGTGTTCCCCAGCAAACAGTGTGTACTTTATGAAATTGAATATGAAAGTGAATAAGACAGTGGTGATGTTCTGAACACAACTTATTTTGAAATGTGTAGAGATGGCAACCATTTCCGTGTAACATTTAACCCCTTTTCACCAAGGACTACCAGCAATGTTACAGCTTGTTTTGCATGTGAAAGTGATAACTGTGCAGTTCACTTGTGCAAACCACTTTTGCCACTACCACTAACTCTGGACCAATTGAAATCAGGTGTTGAGACGCCCGAATGTGTTGTTTTGGATAAATGTGATGGACTACAACATAACATAACTGCAATAACTTCTACACATATGCAATGTGTTAAGGTTGGTTGTGCTTCTCATTTCTGTCCTGTGTATAGAGAAAAACTGTTGCAAGAAATTAATTTCACACTGGCAAATTTTCTGACGGGCTATTACAAAAAAAAAAGTAAAATATATGCCAGTGAAGGTAATTCTTAATTATCATTGAAGATGGAAGAGGCAACATGTAATGACGAGTCAGCAAGTGAAAACGAAGCTAAAATTTCTGGAAGTTTATTCTGCTACATCAAGTGTCATTTCGCTCGTCTGTGCACAAGAATGTTGGACATTCTGATAAAATCAGTAACTTTTCCATGTAGAATATGACCTGCCACAGACACCACCAGAAATGTAAATTTTCACTGTGTATATTTAAATAATTTTCAATAAATTATTATTATTTTTTAAAACTTAATATTGTGTTTGTGAGACATTATTTCATATGCCTGTCATAACTTTTTTTTAAGAGCATCAGATGCAACAGTCCTTGTACACTCAATCAATATTTTGCATAGCACACTATCTGCAAAGCATTACAAAAAAGATTTTAATATTATTAAAATTGTAATAATCATAAATGAACAAAATGATTGTGGTGACATAGCTCTGTGTATAACACATTAAGGTCTTGGTGATACTCGTATTTTTTTTTGTAGTAGCTCAGATGTCGAGTTCGTATAAATATTTATTTGAATCATGTGAAAATGATTTATTTGTCCGCTTTGAGGTTTCGTGCTTGCATTTATTTGAATCATGTGAAAATGAGTCAATTGCCAGCTTTGAGGTTTCATGCATGCATTTATTTTGAATCATATGAAAATGAATCAGTTGCCCGCTTTGAGGATTCGTAGGATAGAAATATTTAATACTATTTAATATATAAAATCAATAAGACATAGGTATGCTAAAAATGTAAATGAAAATATATTAAATGTGAACATTTATCTGGTAGAAAAGTTATTTTTATATATACACTATTTGACAGTGTCCTCTCGTCAATGTACTCGTCGTAGCTCAGTGGGAAAGCCGACACCCCGTGGTTCAGTTGGTTGAGCGACCGACTTGGATACGAGGGGTTCTGGGTTCGATTCCCAGGTCTGGCTTGGTGTAAAATTTGTGTTTGTCCGTTCGCGTCTTTTCAATTGTCAGAGTCACCTATTATTGTCACAACTGGGGAATTGTCAAATACTAAAGCTGTAAAGGGGGGATGTTTGGCTCGTTGGCGATGTTGCAACCTCGCCAAGGAGCCTAACATTAAAAAAAGAAAAAAAAAAGTTGGTTCAGCGACCGGCTTTAGTGCGAGGGGTTCTGGGTTCGATTCCCAGGTCGGGCTGGGTGTAAATTTGTGTTTATCCTTTTGGGTTCTCAAATATTGTCACTATGCACATTGTCTCACGAAAAGTACTGGGGTCGATCAAATTACGTCACATTAAAGGGGGAAATGTTTGGTGCAGTAATAATGCGGAAGCTTCTGCATCGCCACTGCACCAGACATTAAAAAAACAAATTAGGCTAGGGAACATGTCTGGTAACACAAAGGTTGCAAATTCGAAACCAACACCCGGCGAACTAAATTTTTTTAACTCACTAAAAAATAAAATCATAAGTTCTACTCTCCCATATACAAACACAAGAGCAACTTCGACCTTACAGCAATAGCGATACTAGAGCACTCTAGCAGACAGCGATGGAGACATTGGAACAAACATGGCGGCACTCACGTAACATGGCGGATGCCGACTGCAGCACCACCTAGCAGTCAATGATGGAAACAAACTGCGACACTAGCGCCGCCTAGTAGCCAATGATGGAAACAAATATGACCTCTTCAACAGACGAAGAGGGAAATTTCGAGAGAAAAAATTCCCTCCTGCAGGGAAAAATTCCCTCAAACAAAATTACTGCTGGATTTAAGATGGAGGACATGATGTGACACATGGCATAAAACATAATATATGACATAAGACATAATGTAAGACATAACATATGGCATAAAACATAACATATGGGATAAGGCATAAGACATAACATATGGCATAAGACATAACATAAGACATACGTCATAACATAAGACATAACATATGGTATAAGATATAACATATGATATAAGACATACCATGACATAATGTGACATATGACATAATGAGACATGTGACAAAATGGCCACCATGCACAACAAAATGGCCGCCATGACATAATCCAAGATGGTGGACTGATCCAAGATGGCGGTGGATTGATCCAAGATGGCCGCCATGATGTATTCAAAGATGGCGGACTGATCCATTGATCCACAGCCAGGAGCCAGTGTCCTAGCAGCCCCATTTTCCTACTACTGGCATACATCATCTTAATAACAATATATTCAACTTACATATTATGTATCAGAACAAGTGCGACAGGCTATCAGTTTTCTTATACAACACCCCGAACATGCCGCCTTCACACACTCGCGGCAGTCGGTAGCCACGGCATTGAAACACCTGTAAAATTTATTTATCGCTGGTCGTACTTGTTTTTCGGATCGCTTGCCTAGAAAGTTTACAAAAATTATTTTATTTTTAATTTTCAAGTTATCTTATAAAGTTAAAAAGCTTACGTCTACATATATTTAAATACGTATGTAAGCAACACTCTGACATGAACAACACCTCAATATCATTACTGGTTAGATAGATATCATGGCTGATGGAAAACAAGTTTTGTAATTTTACCCTTTTCGGTGTTGAATTTCGAAGAATTTAAATTTCACATCTTAGACGTTTGTATAAGTATCCAATTGAAGTGCAAATCACAACGTTAATCTGTTCAGTAAAATCAAAATCGATCATTAATTAAATAACACATTATATCCCCTGCACAATTCGAATTTCGAAAAATCTTAAAACAGTTTTGTAATCAATACCCTAATGCAAAAATTAACTGTTAATATGGGCGGGTTCGATATGTATCGAGGGTTTATCTAAACACATTACAGGTCTCTTACCTCCCAAGAGACTGAATTTCTAAAAATACTTTTAGAATAATTTATTGGTATCTCGTGGACGTGAAAAACACGACAATTGTCCTCTGGGTTCAAGATATATCGACGATTAATTTGAAAACACATTTCACCACTTTTCGCCCCTTTTCACCACCTTAGGTGGCGAAATTCGAAAATTACTGAAATTACTTTTCAGGTAGTTGAGTAAGCATAAATCTTAAACAAGTCATGTTGCTATACAAAAAATAAATGGGGTCGATTTCTATCGAGTGTGAATTGAAAACTTATTTTACTCTTTTTTTAACCTCTTTAGGGCCGATTCGGAAAATATGTTTTATTGGTACTTGGAAATTTACAAAAGCATCAATTTAGAACAAAGGGCACTTCGGTGTTTCGATTGGTTCGTTAGATATGGAGGAATAATCGAAAACACATTCCACCACATTTCGCTCCTTTTTACGCCTTTGGTCGTCATTCAAAAGTCACGAAACTCAAAATTTTCCAAATTTTTTGTAGCTGCCACAGCAAACGAATTTCGAGAAATCTATTCTTAGTGCTCGCCTACGATCTAGAGGGAACACACACAAAATATTTTACATAATTTTTGCACCGGTAAAAATGTTTAATGTTCATACACTCTAAATTGGAATCAGTGAAAATTCCACAGATTCAATAAGTTGTGGTGTTGTTCACTGACAAATCTGTTGTTTTATGAATATGCACTGATACATTAGCTAAAATTCAACAGATTCAGTAACAGATTCAATAAGTAGGGGAATTTCACAGTTTAATCTGTACAAATATTACTGACGAGACAGTCGTTTGAAAATAACAGATTCAATCTGTAACGAAAAAAACGACGTTGCGAAGGACCAACTTCTCAAAGTCGTCCATATATATTTCATGATTTTAATTCAGCGTATATCAATTATTCGGTAAGTTATATGGCTTTTCATTAGGTAATCATAATTTTCAAAAGACATGTCGCATCTCAATAAACACCAAAAATTCATTTTTTTCAAAGGCGCCAAAGCAATTTGTAAACAAGTTGTTATATTTCAAACGCTTTGTACGGTGGTTGCACTGTCGATAGCAATTGTTTTCCGCCTTCCGCTCTCGTCTCGTCGTGGCATCCACCATCTTGAAGGCAGGAAGAGGAGGTTATCTGAACTGGTCAGGTAAGTCTTTTTATTATTTCTACAACATGTTAGTATAAGTAATACGTGTATTTTGTTTATTATTCGTTATACATTGTTTTTTATTTTATACAATTTTGTGTTATAGTCGTGGTGGAGTTGTGCGGTCGCCATGTGGCCGTGTAAAGTTAGTGTGTATTTTTTTTATTTATTTACGCACATGTTACAAAATACAATACTGCAGTGAATGTTGGTTAAGCCGCTTGAGCATTGCTCGAATTGGGGCTCTATTAAAGATAAAATTATGAATATCACTGATGGCAGACATCTGGTATGTAAGTTCACCATAATGTGTTAACAATGCTACAGGACAATTATAAGTTCACCAAACAACAAATTACAAAGACAATTAAGTCTACTGGAGAAATAAAGCTTTAGTGTAGTACGTATTTACGCGAATATAACACCCGCCCGTGTGTAACATCACCCCCAATTTTGACTTTCATAAATTAAAAAATATGAAATATTCGTGTATAACAGCCCCAGCAAAAAAAAAAAAAACTTCTTTCTAGCCATTAAGTCGACCATTGAACATAGAAGAAAATAATAAAGTCATCCAAGTTAATATTTTAAAGTAATATTTTTCCAAAAACATTT
>PNEQ01024572.1:0-11634 GCA_003012365.1 Medauroidea extradentata | reverse complement strand
ATCCTGACATCATGTCGTTCCAAAAAAGAACTCTTACGCATGCGCAGTAAGGATCTACGCCCGCGCGCGTGTGTGTGTGTGTGTGTGTGTGATAGAGAGAGAGAGAGAGAGATATGACTTGAAGACGGAGAAAGAGTTGCCGAAGTAGGAACTGTGCGCATGCGCGTGCTGGGTTAGAACAGTTTCACGTCCTTTAAACGTTCCAAAAATAACAGTGTAAAATGCGAAACGTGTTACTCGAGCAACGTGTTACAAATTTATAACAGTTATTTTTAACGGTTACGTTAAATAACGCCCATCTCTACTTCAGCCGATACAAGTTTATAAGACAACTGCTTAGCGCGCGTAAATAATGTCTGATTAAGGATAACATTTATAGAACGTTATACAAGTGTCCATACCCATTTAAATACTTCCATTTTTTTCTATAGGCAATTTTCTCGCGGCCTAAAATTGTGAAAATTAGTGTTTCGCGGTCCTATTTAGCTACGAATATCTTGACACAGAATCTTTTAAAACATATAGACGTGTGGAATACACTTTTATATTTAATGTAACGTCATAAAATGACGTCAACACTGAATGTCATAGAGGCGAGTTGTTGGTGAGAAGAATGCACGCAGTACACAGACTTGCGCCTAGAGACTAGGAAGAGGCGAGATGCCCATGCTGTGTCGCCCTTACCGCTTCCGCACTTCTAAGACTCGAACGCGCAAAGTACGCTTACCCAGGCGGCCAACTTAAGACAGTCTTGAAATATTTTATTCACTCAAATGTTCTGTGTTTGCAATTGCTAATTAAGGTGAATTTACCTAAAGTTGTCGTTAGTGGCCTTCCGTATAGGACAGACTGGCATGAGTAACGGTGTTGCCGCACTGATCCCATGTATACATTAAAAATAAACTGACTGTTGTGATTTTACGGCCACAAGAGTAAATAAGCACGAATCAGCGTTCTCTAGGTACATGTGTCATTCAGAGACTATGGTTTTCTTGCTGTATAACTGCATTTGAATGTGACTCACATTTTAAGTTCCTACAAAAAGTGTCAAACGTATTACGAAAGAGAGTTAATATTATTTTATGTAAATTAAGACGATAGTAGGTCTACGCGTTGATGGACTGATACAGCCTTCATAGTTTGCAATTTTTAAAATTACTATTTTTACTGTGTATTAATTTTAAACAAATATTATTCGGTTCCATACCGCAACGTTTAATTTAAAGCATATGAGGATTAATATAGGCAACATTCTGTAAAATTACAGATTTAAGTTTATAAGTACAAATTACAAGCATTGGAAAGTAATTATTTTCATACATCAAAATTACGTGTTACTCATCGAGTGATGTTTTAATAGCTTTAATAACCTAGGCAAAACCACTACCACTAACTAAAAAAATAAATCTTACCATCAGCGTAGCCAAGTGTTATACGCTGACAAATCCGTAACAACTACATGGCTGTATATTTAAAGGAAAATATATATGGTGCTAATGTCTTGCATCGGTTAGTTGATAATACGACATTGCACCATTCGTTTTTATGACGACGACTTTCATTGTAAAAGTATTCTATACACAATAAGGACGAAATTATAGCCGATATAATACTAGATTCTTTTTCGTAGAAAAAAATAGCGCTTCCTAAATGGTTTTGTTTTTAATTCTTCTTTGTAAAACATAATTAAATACTATGGATGCTATACTAAGTCCAGCTGTATTAAGTCAATCTTGTATGTGTGTGTGTGTGTACGTGTATATATATGTGTGTGTGTGTTGGTGTGTGTGTGTGTACGTGTGTGCCAGAAGAAACAGACACCTAGACGCTACACAATTATTTTACCTTCAGTTGCAATTAATCTCGAAATGTTTCTCATTTTCTATCCTGTTTTTGAGTATTTTCCACCCGTCTTCATTGGTGGTTCCTTTCCTGTTGGATGACACGTTTCATTTTAAGCCCATGCTACACGTTTTTTGTCATTTTGTTCAGTTAAAAAGGGAGCAGATTTGATTAGACCATCACATAGATGCGTCGGAAACTTTACTATAGATCATACATTTTCAGAACAATATAAATATATTTGGCAAGTTATAGACATGAATAATTTATAATTGAGTCAATAGTAATGAAAATGTTTTGTTTAGAAAAAAATTAGATTTCGTAATACAACAGTTTTTAGCACACCTACGTGAAAGTTTATTGATATCTGCCGCTGTTTGCATTGAAATATCGTAAATAGGATTACAGCGTATTAAACCTGGACAAAAAAAATATATGTATATATATATATATATATATATATATACACACACACACACGTACTAATAGCATTAAAATTTGTTCAAAGCTAACTTTTTACCTTCTTATCTTTAAACCGTATTAAATGACTCTTTGTAAGCAAATACTTCAAACACGTTTTATTTTAATTTGTGTCAGGCTATGTGTATGCTGAAAATGCAATTTTTAGTTTATATAATACTTAAGTGTTGAACTTGTCGATTAAAGGGATAAAAATTTTTATTGTTTTGCCGCAGCAAGTATATAAATGCACACCCATATAACCTTCGACCGACACAGTCAATAAAATACGTGCAAAGGTTGGAAGCGCCGAAGAACCCATTAAATGAAAAATGAAATAAAATTAGTTATGAGCACGACTAAAATCGCAAAATTGTAAGAAATTTGTAATAGTCCGTATAATAAACGATCAGTAATCCACCAAGACAAAATTGGAGGGCCAGTGCAAGGTTTCTCTTATGACGGTGCGAGGACACAGAAGATAATGACGACTGATATGCTGTTAAGAACCTGATGTGACCTGAAGCCATACTCATCATCTCATTAAATATTGGTGTCAGGAATTGGGCCGGCGAATGTCTCCGCAACATCGACAGAACGTATCAGAGTCGTGCCAACAGTAGGTTAGGGGGCGTAAGTGGTCAGCCAGCCATTCCCCTTTCAGTAAACCTGGGGGGGAGGGGGTGTAAACAACATTTTTCAATGTTTTCCCTACATGTACATTTCAGAATGACATTGGTTTATTTGTGTAGTATAAAAAATGTGGACGTTCACACCCGTAGTATTTTTTTTAGTATTCGCACCCTCCCCTTTCTTAAAAGAAAAAAAAATTGACAAGTCCTGGCACTTATGCTCTAGCCTTGGGTCATTATACTTGCGCACGACTGTCGCCAATTGTAACATGTAATCAAGATTCATTCTGAACAAGTTACGACACTACGTGTAAGAATTCCACACTTTCCCGTTATGGCACCACTTAGAATGCTGTTGTGCGAGGCTAGACATCCGAAACATTGTCAATTGCTCAGACATTATGATGAAGATTGAAAAGGACTCTCTACTGTATGTTACTTATGGTTCCCAAGTGTAATCGGTGCTGACATTATACGATTGCGTAATTGTATGTGTTCAGTATGACGATATTTAGTATGGTCAGTCTTTGTAGACAGGGTCATTGAGTTTTCTGCGCAAACAAATTGTGACTGTACATAATGTATCCTCGGGATTCGTGCAGACCCACAATACATACCTATCAGACGTCAAGGGCTTGTGAAGCTGTTTAATACCGTCTACGAGGTTTGAGCTCGATGACATTCCCTCATTATTATTCAAATGTCGCACACCGACTTTACGTTATCGTCACACTGCTAACGAATATCTCATTAATTATTGCGGGTTTTTACGAATGGCTAGGTGCTACTCTAATTATTTCAACCCCCTCTCTAATGATTGTGCACCCGTATTTAATACTACCAATTTGAGTGATTTCTATCGGATACATTGTTTAGTCTGTGTGTGTTTGAAATAAATGTATTTTAATGTATCACATTCAGCAGCTACATGAAGATCGGTACTCATTTTTTTCATAAGTTCTGTGCTGTGATGACCACGAGTCACAAATTTTGCTTGAGCACGTGAGACAAGTTATAATCTCCTATTCAAAACTATAAACTATTTTTGTTGCTCTATGGTAGTTGCGCAAAATTTCATAAAGCCATTCTCTTTACGAACAAAAACTTCTGGGAACGACATTTTTACGACTCCTTGTCACAACTTATGAAAAATATCTTAATAATTGCGTCAGTGGCACTTGGTGAGTCACGTTTTTTACTAGGTTCAGAACTGTTACTGTTCTGGTGTGGTTACATCAGTATTATTAAATGTAGCGATCATTGCTTGCAGTTTCTATGTTTCGGTAACTCGTTGTTTCAATGTAACGCGCGAGATAATGGCCCAGCTGGATTGGAGTGGTGACAATTTTGTAGCGTGTCTGCTTCAGAACGAAAAAAAATTACAGTCTAATGTTTGCAGAATGAATAGTACGATGTGTTGGCGCGGTGACCACGAAGCGAAGGGGAGGAAGTGTGACACGCATGGGATGAGGGTAGGGCTAGCTCATTGTTGAAAACAGGGCACTGTTCTTCACACTTTGTACCAGGAGGTCATGATACACAAGGAGGTAGGCAAGAGACCAAGATGTTGCTTGCCTGACTGCAAGACACTCCTTTTACAAATTGCTTACAAGAGCTTTTAAAACAGTAGGTATTTTTAACTATTGAGATGTTATATCGTTTAGATCGTAGTTTATTCGTTTTGAAATAGAAGGCACATTTCGACATAAAAAATATTCGAATGAATTTTTGAACTTTTGTTCAAATCCGGATCGTCAACCATTATAGTTGATAAATATAAACACTGTCAAACGGTAAATGTATAAACACAAAACATTAAACTAATTTAATGTTAAACGTAATGCTTGTGAGTGGTGAAATAATAACACAATAAAACCATTGTTTAGTTCACAAACATAAAAAATACTATTAAATTTAAAGTTATCACTTCGAATTTTTTTCGAGCGTGTAACTGAAATTAAAGCATAGGCAAATTTCACGTATTAGTATGATGCGTTCACAAAATGATATATTGTAATTTTTCGCTTAAAGAATGCAGAGTAAACATGAAAAAGTACATGCTGTGTGTGACTCTTGGCTGTGTGAAACGGGAGGAAACCAAGCAAAAACTGTGTTCCTGGCATCAATTACATATAAAGACTAGAGGTAGAATACTGGATATTTTGTGATGACAGCAAACGATAACGAGCTATATTGACAACGAGGACATTTTTAATGTTCTCTCTCTCTCGCTTAATTCGTTTAACACAAAATAAGTAACATAACTAACCAATACAAGTAGTTACTAAAACATTTATTTCTAAACTTAAAAATTACTAACTCTGCCGTAATTTATGTATTTGTTACAAAATAATTACGCGTGATTAAAAATGACGGAAATAAACAAAACAATCAAACTTTACAAAAGTATTAATTTTTTCCCTACGTTGATATGATACTATACGCGTTACTGTAAACATTTAACACTTAACTGAAATATATTTTGACTTAAATATTACAGTTCCATTCCTGGCAGTTAAGGAAAGGAAATGATACTGAGAATTTTCACTAGGATTGTACATTTTACCAGAAGGTTATCTCCACAATTCACAAACAATTATATTAAATGACTTTTGTAGGAACCTACACGTTGAGTAATCTGAAAAAAAGCATTAAAAATTCACATTTTAGTCAAATTTAGATTCGCTTTAGAGGGCATGTACTAAATCATCGTAATGACAAGTGACTGGAAATACATACATATTTCCTACAGTCTCCTTTGTCGACACTGGATACATTTAAACCGAAATTTTTTATGTAGTCCTTGCTAAGTTGCAGCAAATGTTTTAGCATACATGTTGAAAGAGCGTTTTTTAAAGTATTTTCCTTTAAAATTTTTCCATTTCGCTATGTATAATCTTCGGCGTTTGTGCGTGTGTGTATCATTTCCAAGACTACTATAATCTGTTGTTGATAAATATTTATTTTACTGCAGTAACATTTTGTGCTAATTCATCAACAGCGACAGTCTGTACCGTTTATTTTACGTAGTCTATCTTTTCGTTTCCGACCAGTGTCGCCAGTCTGCTACGTTTGGACTGTCCAGAGCAGAAGTTATGCCTGAACGCTTAAAGTATAGATTTTTCTTTTCTTAGTTGATGCAATATCAATATCAGTCTTGAGTTGTTATTAAAATGAAAATAAATTATGAATTTCAATTTGAAGATAGTTTACCAAACGCTGTGGCGCACACAAAATTTGCGTTTAGGTGGTCCAAATAAAATAATTGCACATAGAGAAATGTTTCTGCATTGCCTACACATTTCCTGTTATTTTTTCATGTTACAGATATAGACTAACATTATTTCTTGTTATGTTTAACCATACAGCAGATCACTCTCTCTCTCACACACACACACACATATATATATACACACACACACACACATATATATATATATATATATATATATATATATATATATATATATATACATATAACAAATAATTAACGAATGTATTACATGCAACCCAAAATTAGTAACTAAAATTTAATTTAATGTAAAGGCGTAATCCCTACCATTTTCTGAAATAAAAAAAAACTTATTTAGAGAGATTTATTTATAAAATCCAAATTGTTAAAAATCATATGCGAACAGCCAATTACATATGTGGTTATAGTTGACGTAAAATCGTATGTAGTTAGGATACACGTGGTTGTCACTAATCAAAAATGGTAAATGATAACCGGAATAATTAAAACTTGTATACTCAGTTGTTAAAGTTTATTTTTCCATTATTTCATTTTGTGGCGTAGTCATCAGTTTCTTCTAGATAATTATATCTAAACGTACATTTGGCTGTGAAATAGTACCTTATATTACGAGCCTTAGTTTCAAAACATTCGTGACTTTTCCCCTGTATTGTTTAGAATTATTGCAACACCCTGAAAAAGTAACGCATTCTATCATGTTGCACTACTTAGAGCTATACTAGGATTTGTAGACTTCTAGGCTGAGAATGTGATGCGAAATCACCCACCCATCGTAGGTTCTCCCATGGAATATTTTAAAAATTAACTCGCAAAACTAGCTTTATAGAGTAGTCTTCTAATTAAAATTATCTTTCAAAAAGTAATTATTTTAATTAATATAAAAATTGGGTTTGCACTACAATATTTAAATAAATATTTTTTTCTTATTTTAATTTTATTTGTTTGTGGTGGAGGCCCTTTCGTGTAAGCCTTAGGCCATCTCCGGTAACTGACCTCATAGTTTAACTGGAAACAGTGGACCCCCCGCTCCCTCTAATAGTCAAGTGTGCCACTGCATATAAGTAATTTGGATACAAATAACACTTAACACTTAAATTAAAATATGTCCTTCGTAAATTTGCTGTTGAACACTAATTGTGTTCGATGCAATCATGTTAAAATATAAAAGTGGCATTTGGGTAATGGCCTTGATACGAAGGAAGTTAAATAGGATATTCTTTGTTGAATAAACCTACTAATGTACTTTAGTACAAATTAATGATAATTATTTTATATGTTTGTGTATCTCTTCTAACGTACAAGTAGGTCTAGTGTGTGTCAAGTAACATTTAACATTTAAAAATATTTCTGTGTTGAAGAAATTTTGCTCTGGAGCATTTTTAAATTATTATAAATTAAACGACTGGAAATTGCATGTAATGATAAAGGTATTCCGAAAATACAGTTATATTATAGAACTATTCCGGACAATCTACGCTGTTATTTCAGACATACTGAACAATGATGTATATTTTAACATGTTCATTATATTTCGTATGTAGAAGTTTTCCATGGATACTTAAAAATATATTTTGCGCAATGTTTAACGTAATACATATAAAAATGTTGTGTTAAAATGGGTGAACTTTGTCAACATTTATACAGGAAATTTACAGGTTAGTTTTTTAATAACAATATTTTCAATGAGAATTTTACGTTATGTGAAATATTCGACTGTGGATAGAATCACACGGAGAAAAACGTTCCGTTAGTGTAACATTTACATTCTAACCGCTTAGTAAGTCTACGAACAATTTAGAGATTTAGATATTGGTTTTAATGTATTACTCCTATTTTATAATGTATATATTATTGATTAATTACAATATATAACGAGGAGCTTAACTAAGGCTTTTAATGCCTAAACTAACTTAAAATGAAGTCTTTTTGAAACCAAGCAAGGAAAGTTTTGGAAATATTTATCATTTGTGTTTATCGTTTTTCGCTTTTCTCTTAGAGAGAAGATAGTCTGCCTCTGTGAAAAAATACAGCGAAAGTAGTATTATTGCCAAAATTAACTATGCCTTTAAAATGAGTATAACTCTATTGCTGAATATAACAAACCTTTGTGCGTAATTTAACACACTTGTTCTTATTAATAGTTATATAGCCTATTCCAAAGTAAGTTTGATTTAAATGTTTATTGTAAAAACCATGATCACTTATTTATGTATATTTTGACTACATGTTTTTAGTGTTTACTAATTTGTTAAGTCATTTTACAATACCCGGCGAGGTATTTATCACTTCTGGATGTTTCTGTTGTTTTCAGACATGTTTTTCGGGTTATTTAAGATAAATTGTTGCTGGAAACAGATAGAATATCTAGTGAGATGTATCTACCTACCCGTTGTCAGCAACTAAAGTCCGTAAACTTATTATTTTTTCTAATTCATCATGCGAATTTATTACACATTTTAGCTGCTCGAAAAACTTTACACAAAGTTCTCTGTTTAGTAATTTTTGTTTCACTAGGTCCAATGAATAATTGCTTTACGGAGGGGGGAATGAAATTCGATCCAAAGTATTTGTATAAAACTGGTTTATTGTAAATACGTACATAATTATAGTACCTGGCCGTGTCCGTTGCTGTTACCAGGAAGTTTTTCGTGAGACAAGTTCCAAAATCAGGTTCGGTGTTAAAATTTAACATGCGAATTTTAATTAAAACGGTAAAATTATCATTTGCCATAAAATATTTTACAAAATGAACTGTAATTTACTATTTCGTGATGTACGCACTAATCTGCATGTGTGTATAACAGTTTACAGACTGCATATTCCTGCAAGAGCATACTTGAAAAAGTGTGTTTCATTTTGCGAGTAAAGTAGAATACTTTCACGTATATGAAAATTGTCACACTTATAGGTACGTTAAATGTACCGGAGCAAATTCGTAAAACATAGTTCGCTCTACTTCAAACCTTATAAATTTTAACTAAACTTTAATTTGTAAACTGCATGTTAATTATTTCAAGCTTTTTATCACTTCGTGTCATATTTAATTATTTTATATGATTCAAGCTGCTACGTTACCAGAGACCTCGCACTGCTACCTCTAGCAGCATCATGAACGCCTGGTACCTCTCTCTGTTCCTTGAGTCACGAGCTTTAATGGTTGATAGCTAGTTGTTCGTCTGAACGTCAGGAGCAAGATCATGAGGTGTTACCTCTCCTGCAACCATGAGCGCCTAATACAATGTTTTAGAATTTCTCGTATTTCTGTGTTAATTTATTTAATTTTTCTTTCTTTTTCTGCTTAAATAATGTTTTGAACTGAGTGTCCATGTCCAAGTTGCCATAGTAACCGAGAATGTTCTGGCCAATAGGAGCAAAAGACAATAAAATAGGGATGGTCTGCAGACACCCTCACGGGTATAGTGGGGGTAAAAGAAGCGTAGGGGTAGTTGGTGGTACAACTGACGAAGTAGGTGAACTGTCCGTTCCCCGTGCGAACATACACTTGAAAACGCTGTAGTTTCTTGCAAAGTGCTGACTGGGTGATAGACACCTTACACGACGTAGCTGTCTGCAGACTAATAACAGACATCAAACCAACAGCAGGATTCTTATTGGCTCAGTCAAATAAGGCAACAGCTCCACGTACAAGCGAAAGCAAGTAACTTTTGATATGCTGAACGTACGCTGAAACCCAACAAACAGTAGTTTTTCCGCATAAATCATCTTATCTAGAGCTATAATACGTTTGCCGTATGAAGCTGTGGTTTAACCCCGTGTGCCGTTAAGTGGGGCTTTAATGCGTATAACGACAATGTGTAATTAGGCGTGATAATAGGAAAGAAATTTCGCGATTTTCAGTGGGGCTGTCCTCTTTGAGACCAACTGGACTCCGTGTATACTGTAAAAAAATGTTGGTATAATTCCCAAACATGTATTGGTAGTTTGTCACCCAGACACTGTATAGGAAGATTACCATACTAAAGTCTTGTAATACTCCAATACATGTATGAAAATGTTCCCGTGCACTCATGGTAACATTACAATAGAAATGGCTGGTATGGTTACCAGATGTTTGGGAGCCATGTAATACAATAAAAAAAATGTACCATACATATGTGTGGGAAGTACTGCAAACCACATTAGTAAGTGTGGCATACTAGTGTAATATCATTTCCAGACACTTGTACACTCTAAATTGGAATCAGTGAAAATTCCACAGATTCAATAAGTTGTGGTGTCGTTCACTGACAAACCTGTTGTTTTATGAATATGCACTGATACATTAGCGAATATTCAACAGATTCAGTAACAGATTCAATAAGTAGGGGAATTTCACAGTTTAATCTGTACAAATATTACTGACGAGACAGTCGTTTGAAAATAGCAGATTCAATCTGTAACGAAAAAAAACGACGTTGCGAAGGACCAACTTCTCAAAGTCGTCCATATATATTTCATGATTTTAATACAGCGTATATCAATTATTCGGTAAGTTATATGGCTTTTCATTAGGTAATCATAATTTTCAAAAGACATGTCGCATCTCAATATACACCAAAAATTCATTTTTTTTCAAAGGCGCCAAAGCAATTTGTAACAAGTTGTTATATTTCAAACGCTTTGTACGGTGGTTGCACTGTCGATAGCAATTGTTTTCCGCCTTCCGCTCTCGTCTCGTCTCGGCATTCACCATCTTGAAGGCAGGAAGAGGAGGTTATCTGAACTGGTCAGGTAAGTCTTTTTATTATTTCTACAACATGTTAGTATAAGTAATACGTGTATTTTGTTTATTATTCGTTATACCTTGTTTTTTATTTTATACAATTTTGTGTTATAGTCGTGGTGGAGTTGTGCGGTCGCCACGTGGCCGTGTAAAGTTAGAGTGTATTTTTTTTATTTATTTACACACATGTTACAAAATACAATACTGCAGTGAATGTTGGTTAAGCCGCTTGAGCATTGCTCGAATTGGGGCTCTATTAAAGATAAAATTATGAATATCACTGATGGCAGACATCTGGTGTGTAAGTTCACAATGCTACAGGACAAATATAAGTTCACCAAACAACAAATTACAAAGACAATTAAGTCTACTGGAGAAATAAAGCTTTAGTGTAGTACGTATTTACGCGAATATAACACCCGCCCGTGTGTAACATCACCCCCAATTTTGACTTTCATAAATTAAAAAATATAAAATATTCGTGTATAACAGCCCCAGCAAAAAAAAAAACTTCTTTCTAGCCATTAAGTCGACCATTGAACATAGAAGAAAATAATAAAGTCATCCAAGTTAATATTTTAAAGTAATATTTTTCCAAAAACATTTTCAGAAAAAAAAAACGTGTCTTAGGGTACAAGTGATGTGTCTTCGCTACATACTCTTCAGCAGTTGCGGCCGTTACATACGAGCGTATTACAGAGTGGACTATCTGCAGCGAAGATATT